>PVIH01017164.1:0-42899 GCA_004025045.1 Sigmodon hispidus
TTTCTTTAAGGCTTTTTTTCATATCTTCTTTTAGAGCTTCGATGATCATCAAAAAGGAATTTTTGGTGTTGCTTCCTTCTGTTTCCTCTTCATTGCTCAGTTCAGGTCTTGTATTTGTAAGATCGCCACTCTCTTCTGGAGTTACCATGTTGTCCTTTGTATTATTATGTAATTTTTTGCACTGACGTTTGCCCATGGCCTCAGTGGTTCATGATTAGATGGGTCCTGGTCAGTTGTGGCACTCAGGTTTGTGTGCCTCCTGTCACCTCTCTGGTCAGGGTCTGATTCTGTCTTTCAGAGACCCCTGCAGTTGTTGGCCCGCTCAGTTCGAGGTCGTGGCTGGGAGCCCTGCAAATTCCCTCAGCAGGAGCTGTGGGTGTGGTCAGGGGCAGAGTCCACCTGCCCCTGCTCCAGAGTGCGCTGGGACTCTGCAGACAGCACTTGGTCCCGGGAGCGGAACGGAAGCAATGGGAGCTCAACTCTCCCTCCCAGGCTGGGATACAGGCACTGAGGCTCGGAGACCCCTCCTCACCTCTGGGCGGGGTCTGAATCTTCCCTTCTGAGACCCCTGTAGTTGGTTCGCTCAGTTCCCTCAGTTGGAGGTCGTGTTGGGGAGCCGTGCAAATTCCCTCAGCAGGAGCTGTGGGTGTGGCCAGGGGCAGAGTCCACCTGCCCCTGCTCCAGAGTGCCCTTCTTTAACGTTCTTTAATCTACATATAAGGATTCTTGTATGAAACATACCATTTTACACTGGTACTAGGAGAATAGTCTTTAGACCTGGCAGGCACTTACTGACTGGTAACCTCCGATGCCTCTATAATGTGTTGCTAGGCTGGGCTTCACAAATGTCATGCAAATGCTCACTTGTAAAGGGACAAGTCCAGCCTCAGCCTCAAATCTGACTCTAAACTTAAAGTCAGGCTTCTGTGTCAAATTATTGCTAAAATCCATTTTTAAAAGCCTAGCATAAAATAATTTATTTTTGCTTTTATTGGAAAATATATGTCTTTTAGTTTGGCATGTGTTAATGCTTTTTGTTATGAAAGCAATTCTGACTTTATTATTATTGTAGATAAATTATAAAAAATTTAAAGTCCCTATTATCCAGCTTCTTAGAAAAAAAATCTCTTTCTCTTTTGTGGTATTTTTTTCCTGTACTGTTGTTAATATATATGTCCACATACTTGTGTGTGTCAGTTGGCCTGGCATATCTAGTTGAGGTAGGTCCCAGTCCCCCCCCTGCACTATCGAGGCTGAGTAAGGTGTTCCTCTGTAGGGAATGGGCTCCGAGGAGCCAGTTTATACACCAGGAATAAACCCTGGTCCTACTGCAAGAGGCTTCACAAACGGCTCATGCCATTCGATGTTTAGTTCTTTTTCATGAAGTTCTCCCACAGTTAATTTCAGAGTCAGTGAACTCCCAATAGCTCAGGTCAGCCATCTCTGTGGTTCTCCTCATGATCCTGATCCCTTTGCTCATGTACTTTCTCCTCCCTCTCTTCAGCTAGACCTGGAGTTTGACCCAGCTCTTAGCTAAGGATCTCTGCTTCTACCTCCATCATTTGCTGAATGGAAGTTCTATAATGACAATTAGGGTGGTCGTTCATTTTATTATAAGGAAAGTCTTGTTTAGGCACCCTCTCTACTATTGCTTCGAGTCTTAGCCAGGGACATCTTGTGGGTTCTTGGGTGCATTCCTAGCACCAGGTTTCTCTCTAACCTACAATGGATCTATCAATATCTATTTCTTTGTTCTCTGCTGCTCCTCCCACTCAACGATCTCATTCTCTCATGATCTCTTCCCACCTCCCCTTGCTGGTTCCCCCATACGATCCCAATTTATTCAGAAGATCTACCCTAGTTCCCCTTCCCAGGCAGATTCATGGATGTCTCTTTTAAGTTCCTCCTGTTACTTAGCTGCTTGGGGTTTGTGGATTGTAGCCTGGTTTTCCTTTGCTTTACGTCTAAAATCCACTTATGAGTGAGTACATACCATGTTTATCTTTCTGTTTCTGTGTTAACTCACGCAGGATGATACTCTCTAAATCCATCCGTTTGCTTGCAAATTTCAGGATGTCATTTGTTTGTTCGTTTTTCTACTACTACTAGGTGGTATTCTATTTTGTAAATGTACCAAAATCTTTGAATCCATTCTTCAGTTGAGGGGCGTCTAGGTTTTTCCAGTAAATAATGCTGCTATGAACATAGTTGAGCTAATGCCCTTGGGGTAAGAATGTGCATTCTTTGGGTATATGTTCAATAGTGGTATTTCTGGATCATTGGGTAGTGTGATTCCCAATTTTCTGAGGAACTGCCATACTGATTTCCAAAGTAGGTGTATAAGTTTACATTTCACCAGCAATGGAGGAGTGTTCCCCTCGCTCCACAAACCCTTTAGAATAGGCTGTCATCTGTGTTTTTGATCTTAGCCATTCTGACAAGTGTAAGATGGTATCTCAGAGTTGTTTTGGTTTATATTTTTCTGATGGCTAAGGATATTGACCAATTTTTTAAGTATCTATCAGCCATTTGAAATTCTTCTGTTGAGAATTTTCTAGTTAGCTCTGGATCCCATTTTTAATTGGATTATTTGGGATATTTTTGGCCTCTAGTTTCTTGAGTTCTCTATATATTTTAGAGATCAGTCTTCTGTCAGATGTAGAGTTGGTGAAGATTTTTTCCCATTCTATAGGCTGTCATTTTGTCTTATTGAAAGACAAAATGCCTTTGCCTTACAGAAACCTCTCAGTTTTAGGAGTTTTGATTTATTAATTGTTGATCTTAGTGTCTGTGCTACTGGCATTATATTTAGGAAGTGGTCACATATGCCATTACGTTCAAGAGTATTTCCCACTTTCTTTTCTGTCCAATTCAGCGTAACTGGGCTTATGTTGAGGTTATTGACCCACTTGGACTTGAGTTTTGTGCAGGGTGATATTGATCTATTTACATTTTTCTACATACCACCATCCAGTTATGCCATCACTATTTGTTGAAGATATGGATCTTTTTCCCCATTGTATATTTTTGGCCTCTTTGTCAAAAATCAGGAGTTCATAGGTGTGTGGATTGTCAGGGTCTTCGAATTGATTCCATTGATCTACAAGTCTGTTTTTATGCCAGTACCAAGCCGTTTTTATTACTGTAGCTGTATAGTATAGCTTGAAGTCAGGGATGTTGTTACCTCCTGAAGTTCTATTATTGAATTTTTTTTTTTTTTAGCAATTCTGGGTTTTCTGTTTTTCCATATGAAATTGAGTGTTGTTCTTTCAAGTTCTGTGAAGAATTGTGTTGGAATTTTGATAGGGATGGGTTGAATTCGTAGATTGCTTTTGATAAGATTGCAATTTTTACTATGTTGATCCTACTTATCTATGAACATGGGAGATCTTTTCATTTTCTGATCTCTTCTTTAATTTTTTTCTTCAGTGACTTAATGTTCTTGTCATACAGGTCTTTCACTTCTTTGGTTAGAGTGACCCCAAGACATTTGATGTTATTTGCAGATATTGTAAAGGGTGATGTTTGTCTGATTTCTTTTTCAGCTCTTTTGTCATTTGTGTATAGGAGGGCCATTTGTTTTCTTGAGTTAATCTTGTATGCTGCTGCATTGCTGAATTTGTTTATCAGCTATAGGAGTTTCCTGGTAGATTTTTGGGGATCACTTATGTATACTATCACATCATCTGCAGATAATAATAATTTGACTTCTTTCTTTTTAATTTGTATGCCTTTGATCTCCTTTTGTTGTTCTATTGCTTTAGCTAAAACTTCAAGAACTATATTGAATAGATATGGAGAGAGTGGACACCCTTGTCTTGTTCCTGATTTTAGTGGGATTATTTTGAGTTTCTCTCCATTTAGTTTGATGTTGGCTGTCAGCTTGCCGTATATTGCTTTTATTATGTTTAGGTATTTTCCTTGTATTCCTGATCTCTCCAGGACTTTTGTGATGAAGGAGTGTTGGATTTTGACAAAAGCTTTTTCACCACCTATTGAGATGATCTCATGTTTTTTGTTGTTTTGTTTTTTGGTTTTTTTATACGTTCTTGAATTTGGTTTGCCAGTATTTTATTGAGTATTTTTCCATCAATATTCATGGGGAAGATTGTCCTCTAATTCTCATTCTCTTTGTCACATCTTTGTGTGGTTTACATATCAGGGTGACTGTAGCCTCATAAAAAGAGTTTGTCAATATCCTTTTGACTTCTATTGTTAATTTGGATATTCTCTTTCTGCCTTTTACTTAGTTTGGATAGGGTTTGTCTATCTTGTTGACTTTCTCAAAGAATCAACTGTATATTTCATTGATTCTTTGAATTGTTCTCTTTGTTTCACTTTTATTAATTTCAGCCCTGAGTTTGATTATTTCCGACTGTTTACTCCTTCTACACAAGTTTGCTTCTATTCGTTCTAGAGCTTTTAGCTGTGCTGTTAAGTCTCTTGTGTGAAATTTCCCCAATTTTTTTATGTAGGCATCTAGTACTATGAACTTTCCTCTTAGCACTGCTTTCATTGAATTCCATAAGTTTGGGTATGCTGTGGATTCATTCTCATTAAATTCCAGGAAGTCTTTAATTTCTTTCTTTACTTCTTCCCTGACCCAGAGGTGGTTCAATTGAGAGAAGTTCAGTTTCCACGAGTTGGTAGGGTTTTGGTGGTCTGTGTTGTTGAACTCTACCTGTAGTCCACAGTTATCTGATAGAATACAAGGAGTTACTTCCATCTTTTGTATCTATTTATGTTTGTTTTATGACTGAGCATATGGTCAGTTTTAGAGAAAGCTCCATGGGTGCTGAGTAGAAGGTATATATATATCCTTTGGTGTTTGGGTGACTGTTCTGTATGTATCTGTTAAGTCCATTTGAGTCCTAATAGCTGTTAGCTCCCTTATATCTCTGTTCAGTTTCTGTCTGGAAGTCCTATCCATTAGTGAGAGTGGGGATTGATGTCACCCACTATTAATGTGTGGGTTTTGATGTGAGGTTTAAGCTTCAGTAATGTTTCTTTTACATAGGTGAGTGCCTTTATATTGGGACATAAATGTTCAGGATTAAGATTTCTTCTTGATGGATTTTTCCTGAGATGAATAAATATTGTCCCTCTTGATGTCTTTTGATTGAATTTAGTTTGAAGTCTATGATGTTAGATAATAGGATAACTACACCAGCTTGTTTCTTGAGTCTGTTTGATTTGAAAGTCTTTCCCAACCTTTTACTCTGAGGCAGTGCCTATCTTTGAAGTTGAGGTGTGTTTCTTGTATGCAGCAGAAGGAAGAGTCCTGTTTTCATATCCATTGTGTTAGCCTGTATCTTTTTATAGGTAAATTGGGTTCATTGATATAAAGGGAATTTAATGACCAGTGATTGTCATATCTAAACTACCTTTGCCTAACATAAAGGCTCAAAAACTTTCTCTTGTAGTTTCTTCTTTAAAATTTAGCTCTAACTTTTATAGTCAAATCTATTTCCCATTTAGTTAATTTTCATGCAAGGTATCAATTACAGTTTATTTCTTTTTGCTTACTCACTTCCAATCATATTAGCACCATCCCTTGCAAAGCTTATTATTCTCCATTTATTTGCCATTATATACCTGTCAGGTTCATATATATGGACATATATTTCACCTTTTTATGTTTCAAAGTTATAAATTGTAAAGACCTATTGTAGTATTGAGGTTTTCCAAATACAGCTACCAAGTTCCATTTAGACTATGTTGTTGTTTATGAATTAATGAAATCAGAGTGAGTACATTTTAGTTTTGAAGAGTAGGTCTCTAAAGTGGAGCATATGTAGAAGATATTCCAAAAGGGCATGGAGAAAATCTTAGGGGTCTTTCTGTTCTCTGAGCCTTTGATTACCCTAAATATATTAGGGAAGCTGAGTGGGCTGTAGTTCTCTCCAGTCTTGGACAGAGTGAGAATAGTTAATGAAACACAGTGTGTGCATTTTTGGGCTTAAATAGTTTGGGTAGGATTTTTCCAAAGATGAAAATTGGTGTTAAGCTTTTCCAGACCCTTCCTAATAGGGAAAGTGTGAAATTACAGAATGATTTTTTCTTTCACACACACACACCCACACACCCACACCCACACACACACACACACATCAGAAGGAAAATTTTATAGCTCAGAAATGTTTGTTATTTCTTTAAGCCGAAAATAATTGAATTTTTTTTTTGTAACTAAGAACTTTCCTTTCTTCTAGTATTAGAACAGAGTATTAAAAACTTCTGCTTTAAAAAAAAAAAAAAGGCTCAACCCAAAGGATCTCAAAGTAAGTGTACAACATGTGTAGCACACAGATATCAATGGGGCAGGTTAGGAAATAACCTACCTTGTCTCCCATATTCCCCTTACCATTTGCCACCTTACTATACATTGATCCTTCCTAACTCTCTAAACCCTGAAGACATTCATAGAAGAATTCAGAGAAAAATCCCTTTCCTAAGCTTGAAAGAACCACGCATCCACTTCCCCTTGATAGTAACTTGTAAGATGCCTGACGGGGAAGGAGGGGGAGGGTGTGGGGGGAGCTTTCCTCCTCCTCCCGCCTTCCGTCCCTTCTCTCTCTCCTCACTCCTTCTTTCCCTCACCCATGGTCAGTAAGTGTTGTGGAGGGAGAGACTGACAGAGACTCACAGACAGGAAGCAATGGCAGTCTCTCTTTGTTAGCTAGAGGATGTCTGCCATCCAGACATAAATAATATTATAATATGATTCACAGAGGATTGTGCTATAATACCCATCTTTACTAGACTGTGCTCTTAAAAATCAATAACACATAATAGTTTTGTCTGATTTTCCAAAAACGTTAGTGCACAAAAAATACAAACTTTTTTTCATACATTTTTTTCTGAAAACTGTTATACTTGACAGGTATGCAGATATAGTCTTCATGAGTTTGAGGCTAGCCTAACCTATGTAGTGAACTCAAGGACAACACTTTATTTTAAAAAGTACTTTAATTCTTGCTATTGCTATTACTTATATTGCTAAAGAAGAAAATAATGAATTTGTATTAACATAAGAATGTATTTATATTTCTCTCTGTGTGTGTGTGTGTGTGTGTGTGTGTGTGTGAATTGTTGCTACTCATCTACTAATCACCACCAGACTTTCAGGAAAGGAATTTAACTTGTCACAGTGACAAATGGTAAGATACACGAAATTATAGACAATGGGGCTAAGGGGACCTCTTTAATCACCCTGTCTGTGCCTGTCAGGAAAGCCAGGACACTGCCCAGGGCACTGCAGAAAGAGGCTATTTTCCCAGCCCTTCCTCCAAGTTTTCTCAGACAGGACCTCACTATGTACCCCAGGCTGTGTCCTCATCTTTGCCATTGCTGAGATTACAAGTGTGTGCTACCGTGCCAAGCTCAGGATCAGCTCTTTCTTGTATATAGCTTCTGAGATCACTTCATGTAGTAGCAAAGGGTAAGTAAGCAACAGTGAGCAAAGCAGAAGGGACCCCACCCACCCAGGGTTTGGGAAGACTGAGAGGATGTAGGACAGAGCTGTCCAGTTTCCAGCATGCAGAAACAAGCCTCCTGCTGGTCTGTGTAAGACACAGGCCCTCCTCTTAAGACAGCCAGCTGGGAAGGAAGGAATCCATTCTAGCAGTGTAGAATCTGCCAGATTTTTAGGATGACACTTAATTCACTGTTACTTCTAATGGTAGAACATGCTCAACTCACTTGACCTGCCCAAGTAGTTCACAGTTTTACTAGTTGAAAAAATCTGGAAGACTTTGGAATCTGTCTTGTACCTGCCTGCCTGCACTGCAGTGGTTGAAGTTGGAAAGTTCGTATCTCAGTGAATCCCTTCTAGCTTTCCTGCCGCCCACCTGGCAGTAGCAGTCGTCACTGCGCTAGACATCAGGAGATTTCAGGCATCCAGAAGGTTCTGCCTCCCACTGTGATCAGTAAAGGTAGAGGCACCTTCAGGCATCACTGTGGTGAAAGTCTAATGGAGGTTTGTAGCACTCTGACTATCCTTTTATTTGGATCAGAGATGAATGGAAATGGCCCCGATGTCCTAATTCCCCTTTCACCTCATCTCAGGAAAACTGTCCTGGTGCCTTCCATCATGCTATAGAAGTCAGGTCTGGGAACCCAGCCTTGTTTTGAGCTCGTCTAACCCAGCTGCTTATAGAACAAACATTCACTGATGTCTTCTGTGCACCAGGCATTGTGCTGCCTCCCTCCCTAGTAAAGCTTCAGTAGTCTGTAGGTCTGAGCAGCTCTTCTTTACATTTTGAAAAACAAACCAACAAACAATGCCTAATGACTAGCATGCTCTGATCTGAAAGCTGAAGGGTGCCTTGTATCGCAAAGAAAACCTAGAGCAAAAAATTTATACAGGACAACGTGATCAGCAATAGTTTTAACAGAAGAATTTTCTTTTTCTCCTAATAATGTTAGCTTACTTGATGAGGAAAATGTTATGGGATTTTCCGTGTGGAGTCATCATCTGAGGGGAGGAGCCACGGTCCTGTGTTTAAGGAGTGCACAGTACGGTAGTTTTCCTGCATGAGTTGAGTGGCTTTTTATTTTCATTTTTGATCTGATTTATTATCGTTGCTAATGGAAATACTTTGCTCTTGAATAATGATTGACATCCTGATGGAATATACTGAGAAGCCATTAAGGTAACAGTCTCTGTGTTGGCAGTAAGAAGTCAGCTTTGACAGCCATGCTGACGCCTGGGACAGAGCTGTCTGCCTACTGTGAGCTCATTCATCTAAGCTGTGCTTACCAGATACCCAGCAGCACAGAGCGTGCTCACTTCTTTGATGTGTTCTTGGTTTGGAAGTATCTACGGTATTTGGTATCAATTAAAGTAAAAATGTTTTTATGGACTAACAGAAATGTTTGCTTTAGTGTTGATTTTCTCATTTTGTTATAAAATGGATGTCCCCATCTGTGCTTCATCTATACTTGGAAATAAAGAAATTTTTAAGTGCACAAATATGACTTGAGAATTTGGCCAACTTAGTGTGGTATTTATATGAGCAAGTATAGATTTTCACTTGAGGTGACCACCCAGAAGGGCTCTACCACCTTCCTCTTAGGTTCTGTCCCCTTCTTTTTCTCATTCCATTCCTTTTATTCCTGTAATAATAGAAGCTTCCCGAAGAGCAGCACACAGGGCTGGGGAGGGCTCACAGGTTGGATTCATCACATGTGCCGCATTCACAGTGACAGTAAGATACAGTGGAGCCCGTGGGCCACATGAAATGGGGTTAGAGTCCAAGCTGATATTCTTCAGGGTGGGGAACTTTGGAGTCTCAAGGACTTCCTTCTGCCTCTGCCTTGCAGCTATCTAGACCAAAGAATGGTTATTAAGATGTGGACAGGCAGAGTTAAAGTAACAGTAAATTTCTTACGGTAATACCATCATATGGGTCAGGTGAAAACCTCTTTTGGAAGAGCTGAATCCAAGGGAAATGTCTAGAGGTCTTAAGACATCCTTTTAACAACTCACTCCCAGACTACTACACGGGCCATTTTAGTTTAATGAATTCAGTAGCAGTAGTGGTACTAACTCAGTATATACAGTAGTCTTCAAACAGGTCAAACCAAAACATCTGCTAGGAATTGGTAGTGTCTTAGTCTCCTGGTCATGCATACAGCTCTTCACTCATCATATATGTAAGAGCTGCCTCTTTTCTGTTGCTGCCCCCCAGCCTGTGGCCCCTCCTATATTGTCTTCAGCATCTTATCCCAAGTCAGCCATGCTGTGTTTTAAAAAGGACTTTACATCTTAGTAATGTGACAAATTAGAGGGATGTGGAGTGGAGAGTGCGGAGGTTTGAAGCCTTGTCCCTGTATTAGTTACTTTTTTCATTTCCCGACAGAGAATAGATTTATTTTGTCTTGTAATACAAGGGCATAGAGTTAGTAATGGCGGGGAAGGCATGCAAGCATCATGGCAGGAGGTGGAAGCAGCTGATCTCATTAGATCCACACTCAGGAAGCACTTTGGAGTCTCAAAGTGTATGTGTGTGTGAGGAGGGGATACTATTCAGTTCCAAAGAAAATTGTAATCACAAAGTTTTCAAGAAAATGGACTTAGAGTGTATAATATTAAGTGAAGTCATACAATCTCAGAAAAAAAGACTTCATGATCTCCCTCATATGCAGAACAAAGCCATAATGTATGTATATTTGTAAACAAATGTCCTTGGGAGCAAAATAAAGCAAGTAGAAAAGGAACAAAATACTATAACGATTAGAGGAGGAGGAGGAAGGACTTTGGGCTGGCAATTCACAAGATATGAAAGAAGAAGCAAGGAGAGTTGTCTTTCTAGCTCTAACGCTGCCATGGATTTTTATTTTTGGTGGCAGATGATGATAACATGCATAAGAATATATTTAATAGTGAGCATGTAAAATTCATTGTGAAGTTCCACAGCTTCAGAATGGATGCTCTCACTACACAGAAGTTCATTGAGATGTATAGATTTTGGATCTGGATAATTTTGGCATGTGCTAAAGTTTAAGATAAAAGCTTTAAAAGGACATGGAGGTAAAGGGCTTAAGGAAGGGAGAGCAGCTCTGAGAAATGTTAAAATAAGGAGTGAGGGTTAAATATCATAACCCATCAACTGCAATTCTCAAAGGCTTAATAAAAATATTTTAAAAAATTCATCATGAAATGACAGTGAAAAATATTAAATTTATAATTTTAAAATCCCATTTATAAACTACATGTATAAAGACTAAATTACAGTGCAAGCTTTTTAATATTTCAAACTGAACGAAAGTAACCATACTCGGTACTTCCTGCAAAAACTTGTTAAATGTTAGGGCAGGCATAGGGGCACATGCCTTTAATCCCAGCACTCAAAAGGCAGAGACAGGCAATTCTCTGTGAGTTCCAGGCCAGCCTGGAATTCATAGTGAGACTGTCTCAAAAAACAAAATAAACAAAAATTTTTGTGAAATGCCATCAAAATGTGACATAGGAAATACTAAGTCAGGCATGCATGGAAAATAGTTTCAGGACTGCACTTGCTTTGGGCTCTGTACACACTCCTCTTCTGGTGATGCACTTGGCAGCCTAGGACACTCACTGCACACACTGTCCACACACACACCCTTTCTGAACAATGTGCCTAACAACCTGTTGTCATCCTAGCTGCACACCCACCCCATCTTAAACAAGTTTCTCCTGCAAGTGGTATTCTGCTTATGTCCAGGTAGAAAGTAGGAAGACTGATCTGGCATAAACTGGTTTTGGGTATATATGCAATAAGATAAACTGTTTTTAAAGTAAACTTCTAGAAAGAATCATCTATTTATTGTTTATGTCAATGTCTATGTTTGATGAAAATCAGATGTATTGTGTGAAGATACATGAGAGCATTGGTCTGCTTTTTCCAAGGCAGTCATTTAAGACAGAGTAGTGCCCAAAACACAACCTTAGTAACCATTGTAAGCAATGACCTGGGCCTCTCTGGTACCTTCATTCATGTGTCCCATTGTCAACTACGACTGTTTCCTTCTGATCTTTACAGTCAGTCACTTTGCTAACATTTCCTTGATTCTTTGGGAGAAAAAGTTAAAATTGCTGAGCACATCCATGTGGTACACCAGCATCTTCAGTGCCAGGGAGGCAGAAATAAGATCACTGGAGTTTGCTGACTCACCAGCTAGCCTCACCAGTCTGGGAGCTCTGGGGTCAGTGAGATTCTGTCTCAAAATCATGTTGAATGATTGCAGTAAGACACTCAACATTGACCCCTGATCTTAATATGCAGCCCCTACATGCATACATGAGCCCATTTTGTTTATTTGGTTTTGTTGTTTTAATATACTACCAGAGCAAGGAGTAAATTAGAAGAGTGAAGCATAATAAGGAATGCATAATAAAGAAATACACTAAATGTGATTGTGAAATTCGCAATGAAAGATAAAAGTCATAAGATCCTTTAAGGTTATTGATCTTCAGTTGGAAAAAAAAAAAAAAAAAAAAAACAGCCTGCCTAGAAGCCACCCACAAGGGGGAAAAAAAAACAAGAAAAAAAGAGGAAAGTAAGATTAATATATTAAAATTGAGATCAAAAGAGGGGGAAGGGCTCATGCCATAGCACCATGCCCATCCAGACAGCATGTTAAAGCAGGGCCTGACCTTCCCGGATTCTCGGTGCCTCCTGAAAGTGTCACAGTATTTTCAGGATTCGCATCTGTCCATTGTTCCTTTTCCTAAAGCATGGTGGGAGCTAGTGGCCTTCATTTGTCTTTGTATAGTGTTGGAGTCAAGGACTCATTGAATTGGGCTGAGGATGTAGCTCAGTGATAGTTACTTGTGTAGCATGTACAATTGCAGGTTCAATACTCAGTGTCCCCAAAGGTCATTGAGGAGTCACAAGTCAGTGACAGATTTCAATTTCTCATCTTGACATTCAAGTCAGAACAGAGGAATGAAACACATGAACTGGTTCAAACTTAGATAATGTAGCATTAGCAGGAGTTTTTCTCACTGGAGTCTATTTCAGCATTTAGACCATAAGCCCACATATCTAAATGTCTGTTGCGTTCCCTGTGCACAAAGGTTTCAAGGTAATAAATCTTACATTACAAATTCAATCTGTTGCCTGTGATGTACTAAGGAGTTATGGTGTGGTTTTCTTTAGTTTTTTGGATTACTGTCAAACCTTCTATAAGAAACACTTGATCTATAATTTTACCTAGGCTGATTCCTTCAATTATCTAATAAATAATTTTCACAGTCCAGATTGACCAGGCACTAGAATAAAACAGTGAATAAGATTACCAAAGTTTCTACACAAACAATTTGTAATTATTACTTTATTGTTACCTAGTGGTAAGAAGAAAAACAACTTTTTTTTTTCTTTTTTAGCTAAACAGTCCTTAGGTACTGTCTTCCTTTTACTCATTCTGACTTCTGGGAGAAATCTGGCAGGAATGAATCTCCTCCAGAGGGATGAAGAAAAAGCTTTAAACATACCACAGGGTCTTCAGAGCTGAGACTCAGAACTAGGTCTCCTGGTTCAATTTGCTGTATAGAAAACTTCAGCGGTTTTTATGACATAGATGCAGACAGACAGCATGTTGCTGACTTCTTATCACAAGCTAGTTAAAGGTGGGGAGGTTTGTTTGGGATTCCCGTTTAGAGGGTAGAGCCTGCCCGGTTAGGGAAAACACAGCCGCTGGGCTGCGTTATCCTCCTCGGTGAGAGTGTGAGGGACAGCCCTTCACATGGCAGTGGGTGGGAAAGCAGAGACACTGGGTCATAACCCAGGGTGGCAGATCTGTCCTCAAGGCCTGACTATGGCAGCCTAGGTCCCATGTCTTAAACATTCCTCAGCCTTCTAAAAGGCTCCTGGCCACCAGCAGGGAGCCAAGTGTTCAACCTTGTAAGCCTGTGCAGTGAGTTTTACACAGACTTTTTAAAGGGTGAGTTAAGGAGGAATAATCTAAATGAGGGATGTTTTTAGCCACCCCCCCCCATCTGATTTAATGTTGGCTTCAAATAGCCTCAGAGGACCTAAACTTACCAGAGGACCTGAACTTACAGTTTGGAGATTATTTTCAGGGTTGGCGTATAGATACAGAACAGAACACCCTGTTTTCAATCGTGTCACTAACAACTTTTATACATTCTGATCACTCGGGAAGAAAAGAAGACTGTCTTTTCTGTTTCTTCCATTTTCCCATGCAGCTCTCAATAGCTAGCTTTCACTAGCTGTCCTTCTGTAGGCCAGCTCTTTTCTAAACCTAAGATTTTTTTTTCTCATTCTTAATAATAATAATAAAAAAAAAAACTTCCGAGGGAGAAGGGCTTCTGGGAACCACACAGATCACTTGACAACATCCCCAGTAGCATTGGCCATCATCTTCCGTGATACATGGACCTGAGAGCCATTCCTCATTTTTCACAGAGATGCTGGCATCCAGTCAGTGGGGTGGGCTTGTCTCAGTGATGTCTTCCATCTGCTGGCTTGGCCCAAGACATCCTAGAGTGTCACCTGGATTTTGTCTTAATGTGTCCAGGGCTAAGGTGAAGGCTCCACACCAAAATTTTGCTGTGTAAGAGAAACTTCCTGGGAAATTTTCTAGTCAGAAGGCTTTTCCTACCACTTCTGATCCTTCCCTCTCCCTACATCTTCAAATCTGAAACATCTACATTGTGACCCTCTCTAGGGAGCATTTCCCGAGACTGTGCGTTCCCTGGAAGCCCCTGAAGCCCACTTCCTAAGGTGCTGTGCTGCTGCTGTTACCCATTTGAGGCTCGTTCTCCCCTCCGGAATGCACACTCTTTCAAGGAAAGAGGTGCTGTATCTTTTGACGTTCATGACATACAGTGTGTTTCCCTTCAGGAAGTGATTTGCAAGTTTAGAGAGCATTAATAATATGCTAGTTGTAAACTAAACCTACAGGACCCATTGGAAGTTGCTGTTATTAAAACATAGTGGTTAAAAGTGGCTTCTTTTATATATATATATATATATATATATATATATATATATATAAAATGTTAGGAATGGAAAGTTTAGTGTTTGAGAGACTCATCTTTTTTAAGAAAAAAATAGAAACAATTTAATTTCTTCTTGTTCAAAACTGATAGGATATTTGAAACTCTTTAATATCATTTAAAAATGACCTCAGACATTAATTGCTGAGGTTCATCTATTAAATGGTTTAAGTTCATGCTTATCCTAAAATGGATTGCACTTTAATGAAAGTTTCATGTTATTTGTACATCATCATCTAAGAGATATATACTCTACTTTTAAAACACTTTGTCATGGGATGGAGATACGGCTTGGTAGTTAAGATCATGCACTGCTCTTCAGAGGAGCTGACTTTGTTGTCCAGTACCCACACCAGGAACTGCAGTTCCACTTACAAGCACAGCTATACACATTGTTATTATTTCTTTTTATGTGTATAAGTATTTTATCTGTCTGCCTGTGTGCTACATGTGTGCCTATTGCTTGTAGAAGCCAGAAGAGGCTGCCAGCTACTCTGGAACTGTAGTTACAGACAGTTGTGAGCTACCATGAGAGTCTGGGACTTGAACTCAGGATCTTTAGAAGAGCAGTCAGTGCTCTTAACTGCTGAACCATCTTTTCAGCTCATACATATAATTTTTATTTTATTTTTAAAATTAAAATAAATTACATTATTTCCCCTTTTTCCTTTTCCTCCTTCCAATCCCTCCCATGTTTCCACCTACCTGCTCCATCTCAAATTCATGGCCTCTTTTTTCTTTAACCGTTACTGTTAGTATATGTATATATGTGTATACATGTTAAACATGCTCCTTGCTCAGTCCATTTAGTGTTAGTGTGTGTGTGTGTGTGTGTGTGTGTGTGTGTGTGTGTGTAATTTCATGACTGACCACTTGTTATCACGTCACCATGTAGGATCTCATCCTTGGGAAGATTATTCTTTTCTTGGCATTCTTTAGTTGCCTGCAGTTCTTTGTGTGCATCTGGTGCCTTGCTCCATGAGATTTTCTTCCCCTTTCCATGTTAGCATGTCTCTTGATGTTATACTTGTTTGGGTCTCGTTTAGGCACCATATTGATGAGGTGTCATGAGTAAAGCTTCCCTGTTTCTAGAAGTCGCAAACTCACGGCCTGTGTCTTTCACAATCTTTCTACCTCCACTTGCATAATATTTCCTAACACTTAGGTACGGGAGTTAGGTTGGACACATATCCCTTGAGGCTGGCCACCCCATGATCAGTTGTTCTCTGTATTCTGACCAGTTGTGGTTTTCTGCAACAGTCTGTTACAAAGAGAGTGGAGAACTATCCTTATCTCTAGGTAAGAGAATGTATATTTAGAATGCAGGTAGTATCTGTGATGGCTTAGGTAGGTTCTCCTCTGAGTTCCATGACTTCACTAGCCCTGGATATTTGACTAGGTTCCTACTACCTGATAATCCCTCCTGTTGAGTGGGCATTAAGACCAATTAGACAGTTGTTGGTTACCTCCCCGAAGAGTGCCTTTGGGCTACCTTGCCGTGCTGTTTGTGGTGGCTCATAGGAGCCACTGTTGGATAGGACTGTTGGTTGCTTCCCTCCCTTGGAGGCATCCATAGCACCTTCTGGTACTACAAAAGCTACTCTTCAGGGAAGATGCTCTCTAGTCACATCCAGCTTGGATTCTCATCTCAAGTGCATGGTGTATTCTGGGCGGTGGCTTATCTTCAAGTACTGGGAGGCCACCAAAAGCAATAGCAATAGCCTATATTGTTTTTAGAATCTCTTAGATTCCCTTGATAAATAATTTAAAGGGAAGTTTCTTGTGCCTGGTGCTACATACACTAAGCATGTCAGAGGGAAAAAGGGGCCATAAGGAATAGTCATATTATTTTTTGTTAACCTCAAATTACAGTTTTTAAAAAAGAAACTCTTTAAAAAGAAGAAATCTGGCCTTTTGAGACAATCATGGGCAGTTCAGGAAGCAATGGCTATGTGATACAGCAGCAGTCCCAGAATGAGGAATATTGGGGAAAATTTGGACTTTCTTTTTTGGCACTTAAACTTGCCACAGCAAATTTTCCTCAAAAGACAGGTTTTCAAACTGGCTCACAACCAAGCATACCTTACCCAGACTTCATCTTTCAGGATGGTTTCTACCATTGGAGGTGAGAAGTCACATGTCCTCTTCTTCCAGGCATGGTCTCCTGTGGTCTCAGGAGAAAGAGGACATTAGCACCACTGACTTCAAGAGATCTGCAAGTATCTACCAGAAAGCCTTATTTTAGGACTGGAGCTATGGGAAGGAATGAACTGAAAGACAGACAGAGAGAGAGAGAGAGAGAGAGAGAGAGAGAGAGAGAGGGAGGGAGGGAGAGAGAGGAGAGGGAGGGAGAGAGAGGAGAGGGAGAAAGGGGGAGAGAGATTTAGACTGTTACTGTTTTCTTTTTTGTGCTGAATCTTTTTTTATTAGTTATTAAATTTTAAAAATTTATTTTACATTTATTTTTTATTTAAGAAGGTTTTTTATTTCATACCCACCACTGCTCTCCCTCCCTCCCTCCCTCCCCTCAATCCTCCCTCAGCCTCTCCTCTACTTTATCCCCCCATCCATTCCCCAGGGAGAGCAAGGAGCCCAAGGTGAGTCAGTTCCATCAGGCATATCCAGTTGAGGTGGATCCGAGTCCCTCCCCCCAGTGTCAAGGCTGAGTTAGGTGTTCCTCTATAGGGAATGGGCTCAGAGAAGCCAGTTCATGCACTAGGAATAAACTCTGGTCCAAGTGCAAGAGGCTCCACAAACTGCCCATGCTGTTTGTCTGTCATCTACATTTGGAGAGTTTAGTTCCTTTTCATGTAAGTTCTTCAGCTGTCATTTCAGAGTCAGTGAGCTCCCAGTAGTTCAGGTCAGCCATCTCTGTGGGTCTCCTCCTCAGATTCCTGATCCCTTTGCTCATATACTCTCTCTTGTCTCTCTTCAGCTGAACCAGAAGCTCAACCTGGTGCTTAGCTATGGATCTCTGCTTCTACCTTCATCTGTTGCTAGGATGAAGGTTCTGTAATGACAATTAGGTTGGTCATTCATTTTGATTATAGGGGCAGTCCTGTTTAGGCACCCTCTTCACTATTGCTTGGGTTCTTAGTTGGGGACATCTTGTGGACAATAGATATGAAAATAAGATCCATCCTGCTGCATACAAGAAACACACCTCAACTTCAAAGATAGGCACTGCCTCAGAGTAAAAGGTTGGAAAAAGACTTTCAAACCAAATGGACTCAAGAAACAAGCTGGTGTAGCCATCCTATTATCTAACATCATAGACTTCAAACTAAATTCAATCAAAAGAGATCAAGAGGGACAATATTTATTCATCTCAGGAAAAATCCATCAAGAAGAAATCTTAATCCTGAACATTTATGTCCCAATACAAAGACACTCACATATGTAAAAGAAATATTACTGAAGCTTAAACCTCACATCAAAACCCACACATTAATAGTGGGTGACATCAATCCCCACTCTCACTAATGGATAGGTCTTCCAGACAGAAACTGAACAGAGATATAAGGGAGCTAACAGCTATTAGGACTCAAATGGACTTAACAGATACACACAGAACAGTCCACCCAAACACGAAAGGAGATATATATGTACCTTCTACTCAGCACCCATGGAGCTTTCTCTAAAACTGACCAAATGCTCAGTCATAAAACAAATATGAATACATACAAAAGATGGGAATAACTCCTTGTATTCTATCAGAAAACTGTGGACTACAGGTAGAGTTCAACAACAACACAGACCACCAAAACCCTACAAACTTGTGGAAATTGAACTTCTCTCAATTGAACCACCTCTGGGTCAGGGAAGAAGTAAAGAAAGAAATTAAAGACTTCCTAGAATTTAATGAAAATGAATCCACAGCATACCCAAACTTATGGAATTCAATGAAAGCAGTGCTAAGACGAAAGTTCATAGTACTAGATGCCTACATAAAAAATTGGAGAAATCTCACACAAGAGACTTAACAGCACAGCTAAAAGCTCTAGAATGAATAGAAGCAAATTCCTTCTTTTTTGTAGTACTAGAATTTGAGTCCTGGTCCTTGCACACTTTAACAAGTAATTTACCGCCTCCCAACCTGTCAAGGGTATTGAAAACAGCAGATTTATTAGCTTATGGATCAGGGGCGAAAAAGACAGAGGGTAGTACTGACAGTTCCCTAACCTTTCCCTGTGTCTGAAGACGTTTCTAAAATGTGACTGAGTAAGGCTTGGAATGGTTTGCCTGTTGCCTGAAACAGTGACCTATTAAGACACTAGATGTGTGTATACTGGCTTCCATATCCACTCTGGACCTTGTGACTTTCAGGGGATCACAGTCTGATTTCAAAGAGAGTATCATCTAATTAATGTGAATTAGCACTAACAAGCATAGTACTGTTACAGATACCATGAAAGGCCTTTACAGTAAAGTCATGAAACGACATGCTAATTTAGTGTGTGGGCACCGGAAGAGCCATTACCTAGTCCAAACAGAGTTGTAAAAGAATAGAGCTGGAGGAGCTGCTAATGGTTTGAGCGTGGGAGGAGAAGGCTACACTGCAATTCTTGGCTCTGGGGTAGGGTCACCAAGATCAGTAGCCCAGCACTGACCTCTGTGTTTGGATCCTCTCTGTTGACTCACCAGATTTTTATAGTTTCATGAGCCAAATAACAGAAATTCAGCCAGAGCTCTCTGTCCTGAACCTTCAGGCCTCTCCTCTGAGTAGCTTGTTCCTTATGATGGTAAGGAGGCTGGAGAACTACAGTACTCATCCAGATTAAATTAGGATTACTGCCAGAAAACCCACTATGAAGACTGGGGTTCCAGCCTGGTGGCACAACTGGGTGCTATTGTCTTTAAGACTGACTTTATAAAAACTTTATACCTAATAGAAACAGGAGTTTAATGACATTGATAGAGTTACACGTTTATCAAACAGCAAGCTTATCTAACCCCTTTGAATCCAAATGGGATTTTGAGCCCTGATCCTCTGCTTGTAAGTGCTAAGCCTACTTATAATCAAACCGACACAACTCTTTTATACTAAGGAATACCTGTCTATAGTGGAAAATTATGAAGATAAAACTTTAATCAGCTTAGACTTTTTAAACCCATCACCTAAAGATAATCACTGTAAATATTTTAGTAAGCATATATAAAAATACATATACACATATACATATGGCTTCAGATACAAATTAATCTTTGTATTACAGACTTGCTTATAAAAACTTATTGTAACATATGAATTATATTCTAAGACTTACTACTATTAATTTAGACATTTTTCTATTTTTGTTCATTTAGTTGCTTCCAGATTTTGAACATCCTTGTACATAAATCTTTGTCCTAATCTTGATTACTTCCTTAGGATAAAGTCCTAGGAATGGAGTCACTAGGTCAAAGGTTATAATCACTCTTCAGGCTCCTGATGACTTTGGGTCACACTGTCCCCCAGGAAATTTGCTGCAGTTTATTCTCACCCACCAGAAAGAGGGCCTGCCTCACCAAAGGCCCTAGCCTTGGGCATTGCTCTTCACTTGGCAAACAAATAGGATGTGCCTTGGCCTCTATTGCTTTATACTCTGCTCTGCTTAATACCTGATCACCCCAAATACATTTACAACAAAGCTTATTGTGGCTGTCCTCACAGAAAGGCTAATGAGAGAAGACATGGCCACTTAAGACTTGACCCACAGGAGCACATAACTAACTTTGTTCCTTATGAACCAGACTGCTCTCATGTGAGTTTTCTTAGCTTTGTGTGTTCTCAGCATCCTTTGGGAAGATTATATTTGGTCTCCAGGGTTGGTATGCTGGGTCTGTTTCCCATAATTGTCCAACAGTGAATGGAACCCCAGGCGTGAAAACTGCACTTCATGGGCACACTGGAGTTGTCCTGCTGACAGAAAACTGATTGACTGAATCTAAATCACCATGACTTGTGTGATTCTGCCCACTCAGGATGAATAGGGAGAAATCACCAGAAGGAAATTGGCCTCTGAAGTGTGAGAGCATTGGATTATTGCCGTCAGGGCCAATGCCTGTCAGGAATACAGCATCTCTGTTTGACTTCAGCTTTCGCTAAGGTTTCTCTGGGCATGCATGCGCCACTTACTTCTTTTCCTAATTTAACAATCCGGCACTGACAAGGATATACTGTTTATATTTATAATGCTTAGTTTGTTGTGCAACAATACCAATTTTCTCCAACTGTTTCTTAAATGATTGACAATAGAAAACTGAACTAGAAGTGAATAAATATGAGTATCTACACTTACCAAAGACTCCAAGGTTGACAGAAGTGGTGCACAGAGCCAACAAAGCCCCTCCATTGTGGAACTTACAGCATAGTGCTGCCATCAGTGAATGAACAGGTGATCTCACACAGGTTGGTAATAGCTTTGGAGAGGGGGTGGGGTACGGAGGTATAACGTGGTTTTGAGGTGTGCTATAGCATGGTTTTCCAATGTGCTATTTTTGTACAAGGGTGAAGAGAAGTTCTTTGAAGGATATTTTAAACAGACCTGAATGGAGCAAAGCAGTGTGCCTTTGGACATGGGAGAGACCCCACCAGCCAAACTTAACACCAAGTCCAAAGCCCTGATGTTGTAACTGGCAGAGTCTCTTCCCAGATCACACCTAGAGGGGCCAGAACCAACAGGGAAAACTGGGTGATAAAGTGGCAGAAGTGAGGACAAGGAGAACCTGATGACTCTCACAGAGACTTTGTCCCTGTGTGGAAAGAGGGCCATGGGCAGAGAAGTGGCATTATTTGATGTTGATTAGGGTTGGCAGCAGATGCATGTGGTCCACCAACATGGAGGAAAGGAGTATGTTGGGACAGGGGCACAATTTTAGAGAGAAAGGTGGGTGAGAGAGCAGGAAAGGCTCAGCCTGACAGCCTCTGCAGTTGCATGGCAAACGGGCAGGCAGCCAGCTAGAATGAGGCGGGGAGGACAGGGGAGGATCAGTAATGCAAGAGAGCAGGAGTCTGGAGGGACCAGAGAGACACAGGAGCAGTAAGATCTGTGGTTATGAACACTGTGGTTACATGAGGAAAGGACCAATGGCATGGAGCTCACCCTTGAAATATTTGAAGGCATTAGGCAGCGGCCTCTGCAGCCTTCCACCACAGCTGTGGGTGTGGGTGAGGTTCTTTCAGTACTGGCTCACTATAACTCCAAGAGGTTAGTTGTAACAACAAAGTCCTGAACTGATGGAGCCACCAAAGGCTTTAGGAAGCATCTGGCTCTACTCCTCAGTTTACAGATGAGTCTGATTCCCACCCAAGAGACGCAGCGGCCTCCCCAGGAAAGACACCCAGCATACCAACCCTGGAGACTGCACACAGGCATTTGGTATACAGCTCCTCTAAATCCTGTCTCCTCACTCCTAATCCCATGCCCTTTGTTTTACAGCAAATGGCTTCTTATTTTCCCCCCAAATTGATTTTAAAATAACTTATTGTTCCTACCATTGGAACTCATTTTTTTAAGACTCTTTTTTTTATGAAATCCAAATGGCTTTAATTTAAAAGATTACAAGTAACAACACTTTTTAAAAGATTTCATTTAGGGATCAGGCATAGTGCATGCCTGTATTCTCAGTGCTTGGGAGCTAGATGCAGAAGGATGTCAAGTTCAAGGCCAGCCTGGGCTACATATTAAGCACTTATCTCAGGATATTTTTATTTATCTACTTTTATTCATGCACAAACCTGCATGGCACTTGCTATTCTCTGTGATGAATTGACACAGAATAGATCACATCAGCATCATTGAAAGTTTTGGCAAGTTATGTCACGCCCATGGCATGTTTCTATTTAACTTGTTTTTCTTCATCCTCAGTTTTTCTCTCTCTGCTTTTCCTGTGATGGAAATGTTTTCCATGTTTATTTCTTGTGGGTGTCATGTGGTCCATGTGGTCCTTACTCAGCCATTCCCAGCACTCGAGTTTTCTCCTTATTTTTAGGAAGCCGAAAATAGTCTATTGTATTATAATTAGGCAGTGGTGCCCACCCAAATATGATTATTATGGCAAGGACTGTTGCTTCTTCTCTCTTCTCGGGAAGAGGATGTGGGTGGGAGGAAAAGGCTGTGTAATATTTTCAGCATTTTTAATACCATTAAATACTTAAGAAGTCTTAGGAAATATTTGTTTTCAGATCCTCTAGGAGACTTTTGAAAAATACTTACACAGCTAGTTTCAAACTAAACATTCTGAACTCTGGGGAGCTAAGTCTCTTTCACTTTTTATTCGAATTAGAGCCACTTACCCATCCATAGCACCGGCCTTAATTTGTCTAGTACAAAGAAAATAGTGGTCTGGATCAGTGGAAATTTCACTTCCAAAATTCTGCACCAGTATGTGTAAGAATTTTAAAATTCATATTATAACAATTTTGTCCAGTTTTTCTGAGTCTCACTAAGCGCTGAAAAGAACATACTAGCACAGGAAAGATAGCATTTGCTTGGCTGCTTTTGCCTCTGTAGATCCAGAGTGGTGTCCCAAGAGATGTCTATGACCATAGGTCACTTCCCATGGCAACTGACTGTGATGTTATAAACATGGGGCACAGCCAGTTCCTCCTGCATGTTAAGGATGAGTCTGTTTGAATAGGGTCGTTCAAACCCGAGGCCAGGGGTGACATTATCAGAAGCTGCTTCCAGCATGTGTCCTTTCAAAGAGATGTTCTCATCATTCCCAGAGCTTCATGGTAGTTTGGAAGCGCTTCTCCTGTCTCTTGTTCTTGCTTAATGTTTTGCTTGTCTTTTTATTTCCTCACCAGGTGACCCACTGAGAAAGCAGTTATTTTTAGCTTTAGAAACCTCTATTAGAAACAGCCTCTGCAAACTGGATCTGCCAGGAGTGGATGCTGAGCT
Organism: Sigmodon hispidus; assembly: GCA_004025045.1. Lineage (NCBI taxonomy): Eukaryota > Metazoa > Chordata > Mammalia > Rodentia > Cricetidae > Sigmodon > Sigmodon hispidus. The sequence continues at coordinate 23,389 of PVIH01017164.1, forward strand.
AAGCCATATTGGGACCTTGGGACCTCTTGCCCTTGCTGTGGAGGAGATAAAGAGATGGGGAGAAGAGAGAGGGACTGAAGGGGTGGGAGGGGGAAGGGAGCTTGAACAAGGATAAAAAATATGACTTTATTCATAATAAAAAATCCTATTTCATAGCAGTCAATGTTAAGTTATAACCTGAAGATTTTTGATCTCTTATGTCTGAGTGAGCTTGCTAGCTTTATGTCAATTTGATATAAGCTAGAGTCATCTGGGAAAAAGAATTCTTAATTAAGAAAATAAGAGTGGTCTATAGGCAAGTCTATAGAACATTTTCTTCATTGATTGATTTGGGATGGTCATGATCATTGTGGGTAGTGCCTCCTCTGAGCTGGAGGTCCTGGGTTGCTATAAGAAGGCAAGCTGAACAAGCTATGAGTTGCCAGCCAATAAGCATGATGTTTTGGACTTCCAAATCAGCCTCTGTCTCCAGGTTTCTGCTCTGTTTGAATTTCTTAGCTGAAATCTACCTTTTTCTTCCAAGTTGTTTTATGGTCTTGGTTTTATGATCACAGAATTGAAACCTTAACTAAGACACAAAATAAAATTTTGTCATTTCACATCTAAAAAAAAGAAACAGCCTCTGCCTTCAAACTGTACTTTATAAGAAAGATTTATTTTGGAACTTTGGTCAAAAAACATCTGTACTCTGTGCTGGATAAACATCTGTCTCCCCTGCAAAAATTGCTGGCCTTCTGAGTCGGGCTAAGGCTTGTTTGCTCTATAGAGCCTCTCAGATTGCTGCACACTCATTTGTTAAGCCATAGTGCCTCTTGGTGGCCCACTTAGGTTACTACAGAAAGAAAATGGAGTGTCCTTGCTTTCCCAAGTTTAGTAAGTTCTTAGAGACAGAGGCGTGTTGTAATTCAGGTGCAGCTTGAGAATGTATTCTGAACCAGCTATAGGGAGCATCAGAGCTGGGCCATTAAAGCATGGCTGTGGCTGGAAGCCACCACTGAGCTGCTGAACTAATAGTGATAGGAGGCACATACTGACCAATTTTAAGTCTTTTCTGAATTGCCCATGACTAACAGCATACGCTTGAGCGAGTGGGATGTTCCTGGCAAGCCCACACCAACTCCCCTGATGCTTCTTCCATACATGGGGATTAAAATTATAGCTTGAATTTTTGTCATTCACATTCTTGCAACATTTACTGGCAATTCCTTCAGAGGAGCGCTGTTGTCTTTCTCACCTCTGTATGCAGACATAGAGCCCAAAGCCTAGCTCACTGAGAGGTGAAGGAGGAATGTCTAAGGACCATTTGTGATGAACCTGGGACATAAAATCCATAATTGTGGCCTGCCCCTAACCAGCCAGGCATATTCTTAGTTTTTATTACTGTGTTTCTCTGTATTTACTTTTGTTAAATTGACTTAAATATAGTGATTTTTGCTTAATGAGAAACTGAGGTAAAAAATAGCAGCCCTTGTAATGAAGCTAGGCATTTGAGCACCATCCCTCAGCTTCTCCCTCATGTGTTTCTAACGTTTAGTTATCTGCTAAATCATTACCTAGCAATGTCAAATTTTTATTCAAAACATCTGCTGGCAGTGTTTCCTCAGTAACATTTTCTAGGGAATGCTAGCTTAGAGTAAACGTACTCCTGTATTCCCTAACAGCAGGTAATGCTGAATTACACTGGTTTTCACAGACTAGGGATCACTAACTATGCCTGATTGTCCCCTAACCAATTTTACCAGGATGTGCTATGTAGGATTTTTAAAAATATTTTTGACTGTGTTTGAGAATTGAACTGTATCCCACTAAACTCATGGGTTTGTTCAACAGCTATTTATTGATTTTCTGCCACTTGCTTAGCATTGTGTGGGGTATGAACACAGGTAAGAGTGCCTTCCCCAGCCTTGAGAGAATGGACCCTCAGGCATCCTGACACAGTACTCTCTGGGCTCCCCTGGGGTCATGCACACCCAGCTGGCCTAGCCAGCACAGTAGCATGTGTATGTAAGTGAGGTGCATACTAATGCTGCATGGACTGAATCTGGAGCCCTCACAGGTCAACTGAGTCACCTATGTATTCTGTATATATCCAGTCTGGGAATAGCGAGACGAGCTACACAAGTGAGTGACCTATGTATTCTGTATATATCCAGTCTGGGAATAGCGAGATGAGCTACACAAGTGAGTGACCTATGTATTCTGTATATATCCAGTCTGGGAATAGCGAGACGAGCTACACAAATAACACTGCATTCCACATGCAGTAGAATGTTCACTTGGGCAAGGCAGGGAAGGAACGTGTGGATTGTAGGTGTGGTGGATAAAAGCAGACTCTGCCTGCAATCCCTCCAATTCCTGCCTCCAGCATGTGTGCTAATGTTGACCTTACAAAGCTCTGAGACTCTGTGTACCAGATCTTAATGCAAGGCGTTCTTCTTGCCTGGAACATCACAGACACTGTTGCCAGATTGCCCTCCTTTCATCCTGCAGGACACCTGTTCTTTCCCAGTATCCTATACATCCTCCTCACAGTGCCTGCCACACTACTGTATGACATAAAGTGTCCACATCTTCTCTACAGAGAGAAAGACTAGTGTGTCTGTTTCTCATCAGTAGCTAGCCCTTTTGCTATCTCAGGGAATAAATAATAAAGATGCATTGATCAAATCAGATAATTGATTTCTTTTTAAATTTTATTTATTATGTATATAGTATACAGAAGAGGGTACCAGATCTCATCATATATGGTCATACGCCACCATGTGATTGCAGGAAATTGAACTCAGGACCTCTGGAAGAACAGTCAGTGCTCTTAACCTCTGAGACATCTCTCCAGTCCCAGATAATTAATTTCTAATGGCTCTCTGAATGTAATGAATGTATGTAACTTCAAAATCCTAGATTTTTGTGATAAACCCTTTTTATTGGATGCTAAAATGAGAAGAATAAAATATCCTCCCCTATTCAGAATTTAGCCAATCATGTTCTTTTACAATAGTAAACATGAGGAGGTTTAGAGGATCATAAAGAAATACATTGGCCCTAAATGGGATGTGTCTATCAAATCCTCCCTGCCAGGTTCAGGGAGCCCTGAGAAAGAGGAGGTGGAAAAGTCTAAGAGTCAGAGGTGGGCAGCACCAAGAAAACCAGACCCTCTAAATAAACCCTATTCCAGCTCATGAACTCACAGAGACAGGCAGCAAGTGCAGGGCCTGCACCAGGGCCTCTGTTATATAAGATGGCCTCCAGTTTAGCGTTTTTATAGGACTCCTGAGTGTGCCAATGAGTGGGTCTCTGATTCTTGTGCCTTCTCTTGGGCTCTTTTTCTTCTGCTTGTCCAGTTATGATGTATTAGTTTTTTGTTTTATCTTATTATAAGAAATAAGTATATTCTTTTTATTATTGCTGCATTTGTTTATTTTTGTATGTGTGTCTGCATGTGTGAGGTGCACCATGAGTGTTCGGAGGTCGTGGACAAGTGTGAGGAGCTAGTTTCCTCCTCCCTTCCATAAGTTCCGGGGGTCAAAGTCGGGCTGTCGGGCTTGGTGGAAAGTGCTGTAGCCTGGGAACCCTTTTCACTGTCCTAAAGAAGTGTGTTCTTGAAAATAAAAAAGAAGGTGTAGATCCAGGGCTCACTCTTAAACTTATGTTCTCATTAGCACATCCAGAGTGGGTCTAAGTCATTCATATTTGCTGTGGCAAACATTCTTTGGCACTCAAACTTAAATACTAAAAAAGTATTGGATTACTGCCAAGATCCCACATGATATTAATAAACCTTCTATAGAGTCCTTGTGAGTGGTCCAGAAGAAAAAGTGCTGTCTCCCAAGTAGCTTTTTGTACACAAGAGCTAATTGACTTCTGAGGTAGATATAAAAGAATGAAAATTCTAAAAAGCAACTAAAAAGATCCAAATGGTAAAAGAAATTTTCTTCCTGATATTGAACTTTTCAGGAAGAAAGGAAGGGGTAATTGTCTACAAGGACACAAGTGGACATTCTTTGTTGAAAAGGAGCTATTTAAGCATTCCTTGTAGTTATTTACACAAGAAAGGGCCCATGACTCTGTAGTAAAGTGGATGTCTGGGGAAATTAAGGTCATAAGTGTATCATTGCTTTATTTAGGCCAATACTGGATAAATGTCAAAGAGCAATAATGTGGTGCAGCAATACCACTTGAAGGTTTAGTAACGAGGAAAAAGATGCTAGCAGTGTGAAGAAGTGGTGGTCCTTTCTCCAGGATCTTCTTTCCGGAGCTCCTGTCAGCTTCTGAGCATGGAGGTGTTCTGGGTTTGTTGGTGCTGGTGAGGGACTCTGCAGCTCCTCACCCCGGCTCCTGTGGGAGGAGGGTCCAGGGGCCATTCCTGTTATGAAGAAGACTCCTTTCATTTCACTTGCACAGTGTGCTGCTCCTCAGAAGAATGAGTTTCCAGTGTGCCTTTAAGCCCACAAACATGGTCTTCATTAGCTTTCTCTCTCCCTAAAAAAACAAAGTGGCTGGAAAAGAGAATCTGAGCAAAATTAATAAGATGTCAATTAGCTTTATAAATGCAGATGTATTTTTGCTCAGTTGCTGGAGTGGATGTGTGAGCAGTGCTGGGAAGCCAGAAATTTGCCCCTTCTGACAGGCTGATGGGGAGAGGTGAGGACAGAGGTGTGCAAGAGAGAGAAAGAACTTTCTGCTCAAATCTTATTTTCAAAGCAACTGATTCAGAAAGCTCATGATCAAATGAGTAGCCCAGGATGCTTCAGGAACTGTGAGGAATGTCACAGGGCAAACTGCCTGTCAGTCAACACACACTGATAAAGCATCACAGCCTTTCCCAGTCACACATGTACCCACACTCCTGCAGTTCACAGCACAGGCAGTGCAGGGGCCTGGATGTGGAGTTTCCACTGTGCAGTTTGGAGCTCTTGTTGATAATGGGTGCAAACTTCTTGTCCAGGTCAAAACCATATGTGGCCATGAAAGCTGCTCTGGATATGCTGACTTCTAACAGGGCCTTTTAATTGGCCTTTGTTGTTTGGTTTGGGAATTCATTTGGTTGGTTGTTTTAGGTTTTTGTTTTGTTTTGTTTTTTACTACATTTCTGGGTATGAAAAGATGGATTTTTCTCAAACTCAAAGAAAATCACTTTTTCTCTACAGATAATATGCAATATCTTTCTAAAATCATTCTTTATGTTTCTCCACTCAGTGTCCATTAAGGCTCTAATTCATAGTATATTATATGCTTATTTATATTTCTAGAGAGAAAAAATAACAATGTTGAGAGCATCAAAGAATCAAATTCCATGCCACAGGTTGTCCCTGACAATTCAGGGTGGGGCAAATCTAGAATCCCAAGAAAGAAGCTTGGAGTGTTGCAGGGAGGCATCTTCTAGCAATCCTCGACCTCCTAGAAACTGCCCTCCTTACAATGTGCAAGGACAGTTGGTTTGCATTTGAAGCAAGGATGGAGTTTTTTTAAGGCGCCAGCACCTCGCCTGGGTACAGCCTCCTCCCCCTTGCCTGGTTGCAGCCTGCTCCCCCAAAATGTGCACAGCACACAACAGCAGCCCAAGAACAAGCTTTCAATGCATGGAGCTGTAGAACAGGAAATTGTTTCTGGCTTGTTTTTGTTGCAAACAGAGCAACTATTGCATATTAAAAATCCCCTGCCGTTTAATATTTGCTTGGTAATGTGCTGGACCCTAATCAAGTCCTTCTTCTCACTAAATCATGTCAACTCTGGCACTGTTTTGATTGGAAGCATGAATTGTAACACTGAAAAATCTCTCCGGACATAAGGCTCTGCAGCTGTGGAAGGCTGGAGCGATTGCTCCCATGGGGAGTGGAACCCGAGTGACTTCTCTGGGGCAAAGTTAGGGTGAAGTGAAATTCATAAGGTGTGCAGAGATTGCAGATGGAAGTTCTATTGTAAACACAGCCGGGTAACAATATCCTTATTGAAACAGATACAGAATAGTAACAATTGCTCCATGAATTGGCAGACACTATTCCGCTGTCTTTTTGCCTGTTTTCTAGGGGGAAAATCAAGTCCAAATGTAAAATATGGAATCAGCCATCACTAGCACTGCAAGTGTTTGAACTAAGTGTTTTCTCAAGATGCACTGTAGAAATCTTCATTTCTTGAGTGCATTATGCAGGGTTTCTTATTAATGCCTTGTGAAATTAATTGTTCTTGGAACAAAAGAGGTGAAAAAGTTGTGGATTTTCATTTTTCTTAGGATATGGCTGACTAGACTACCCCCTGCTGTGTGTGCTGGAGGAGTATCTGCTGAGTATAAAAACACGTGTGGGAAGGCTTGCATCCCAAAACATGGAAACAAGCCCTGGGAAGTACAGTGTTGCTGGAGAGCCAAGGCCAAGCCTGTGCCTACAATATTTTGTTTTCATGTTGTCTCTTTGTTCTCTCGTTCATTCCATCATTCAGTGAATAGTCTGTTAGAACATGTTTATTGAGCATCTACTGAACCCAGCGTGCTGTGCCAGGTACTGGGAGGTCTAGTTTAAAGGCAACTTGCCCACAAGGACAGGGATTCCAGCCAAGAATGTTCTGTCCTCATTGCTGTAGTGTGAGGAGCAGCTGGATTCTCCAGTCAGCCTTGACCCTCAGCAGAAGTCGGAGTGTCTGCATCTATGAGCACAGACCTATCTGCACTGAACTATTCTTTTCATGGTCAGCATCCTTGCTGTTGTGGAAAACCATCATCTGCCTTGGAGGCAATCTTTTAATTGGATATAAATCTCTATGACATCTTAGAAAGTGATATTAGGCCCCAAACCAGTATGTACAAAATGATTTTTAAATAACCTAAAAAAAGTAACTATAAATTTGAAGTAAGTCTAAAGATAACTAACTGTCAGATATAAAGACCAAGATATTGCAAAAGCTGCATAAATGTGGTAAATATATTATCCTGGAGGTCAGAGCCTGATAATAATTGGGGAAGAAACCTCTAAAATATCAACTGGGCCAAGCAAGAGTAAGACTGTCAAAAAGTCCTAATCATAGTGGAGGCTGTGAACACCGTGGAAGATACGAGGACAGAGAAGATCGTCTCCAGCCTAAGCCAGGGGAGGAAATACACTTAAGCCCTGGACTTAGATGATATGCCCCAAGCTCTCAACATAGACCCCCATAGACAGTGGTAAGTGAAATTCTGCGTGCCAGAGGCTGGGAAAGGTACAGGACACAAACATAGCTGTTCTGTGTCTCACCCAGAGTGTGCATGCTGTTCCTCAAGAAAGATGGTTCAAAATTGTTATATGTTAGATCTGAAATGTCCCCTGGAGGCTCCTCTGTTTGAACATCTGATCCCCAGATGGTGACAGTGTTTGGGGTACCTTTTTTTATTATAGATGTCAGAAGTGAGTCACTGGGGGCCTTTGAGTGTCTGTGCCCTAATTGTGTTTCCAGTCTGACCTCTCTGGTTCCTGATATGAAAAACTCACCACACGTTCCCACCACCACGAAGCTGAGCCTCCATGCCTTCTCCATGATGAACTTAAGTCCCTGTTAGCTGGGAAAGTAAACCCTTTCACTATGTGCTTCTGTCACTGTTTCCTCACCGTGACCAGAAAAGTTATTAGCAGAGTTCAGAGGTGAAGTCAGATACAATGTTAGGAAACAACATATTGGTTGGAACCCTTTGGGTTGTAGAAATGGATTGTGAGGCAATTTATATCTATTAAAAAGATTATATGTGAGGTCAGCATTAAATTTTAGGAAAATCAGCTATGAAGCCTCCAGGAAGACATTGCACTTCTTTGGACCCCAGCATCCAGCAGTGCCCTTGTCCTACAAGGTGCTTATTGCAAAAGGGTATTTTCCACCATGTGGGTTTGAACATCCCATAGAATGTTTTCTTCAGGACCCTCACTGTTTACATTTAATAGCAAAAACTCTAAATGCCATCCTTAAGGACATTAGCTAATTTGCACAGCCAGAGTTTCCTTAGGTTGTCCAGCCTCAGATCCTTTTTTCATTTAGTTCCTTAAAGAGTTTTGGACATTACTTTTGGGGAGACTTGACTCCAATCTTTTTAAGGTCCCTGGAAGAAAGTTAATCCGAGACAGGGAGAGTGCTGCCTGATAGCTATGAAATCTGCTGCCTCTAGAGCCAGTTCTGGAGGAAAATGATAGTTTCCAAGGAGCTTCCAGAAGCTTCTGGCTATTGTGGCTGGTGACAGGTAAGTGGGAGGACAGGAGGACATTCCAGGGGGAACAAACTGAGGTCCATGGTGGTTTGCTGTATGGATTATTCCATAAGGGTCATGTATCTCTTGTTCCACCAGGAAGGAATACACAGAGGACACTCATTTAACTTTTGGCAACATCAGTGGACATGAGTATTCAATGTGGATATTGAATATTCTCTGATACTCTGATAAATATTCTCTTGAACTTTGAAGCCAGTCACATCCATTGAGTCTATATTCATTACAATAGTATCAGCTATCTTCTATACCTTGTCCCCCCCAAAATTTGGCTAGGCATTCAAGTTCAACATTTGGTACACTTGTCTTATCCCCCACATCTAGACACCTTTAACTGTTTTGGGGAAAAAATGTTTTAACTGAGCATCTATTAAGTCACTTCTCCATTCTTCCCTCCCTTGCCCACCTCCATGTGTCTACATAGCTATGGTGTCCTTCCAGCCCTCTCAGTTCTGTATGGTGTTCCTGTTGTTTGGGAGACTTTAGGGGAGCAAATGGCTTGCCTACCAACATTCTCATGAGCTACCACATTCTCATCTGTCCTTCTGGCTGCCACTTCGTTCCTTGCTTCTTGTCCTTCCTTACACTTTTCATGGTGCTGATGGACAGAAGAATAAAGGGACAAGAGAAAGGCTAGCATCCTATGTGGATCGCATACATGCCCTCTCTAGCCCTGTGGCTTCTGCTTGGGATTGCAAATAAGGAGGTACCAACTATGGATTACAGGAGAATGAGGCCACCATTTCCACTGAACACCTTTGTGTTTGGGACACTTTATTGTCTAGTTAGACAGAACCTTGCTCTGTGACCAGCCATGCAATACTAGACTGCCACTTGTTAGTCTCCCCGGCCACATCTTCATAAGCAGGAGCACACCATACCCCATTAGACTCTCTTCAAAGTAGCCAATATGTATATGTCATCTATTTCTTACTCAAACTTTGCCGTGACTGTTACTCTCATAACCTCTATCCTTTTGCTGCTTGGCCAATAGTATCGTCCAGTGGAGGGTGGCTCTAAGGAAGTCTGCATTCTACATGAATCTGTTTTAGAGACGCTCTAGCCCCTCTTATCTGTACTCAGAAATATCCTGTGTAGTGGCTCAAGTGCACTGAGATCAATGCTCTGTACTCAGGGTGGTTTCCCAAGGCAAGCATGCCAGAGTCAGCCTGATTTATTTCAGGTCACTGGCTCTCATCAGTCTTTTGTGGAATACCTCTCATAATTGGCAAGCAAGTTGCAGACTTGAGAACAAGAGCTCCTGGTCTCCATTTTGCAGGTGCAGATTCTGACAATAGAGATATTAGATGGATTGGCCTGGGATATCGCTGCAGGAAGCATCAGAGCATGGGTTTGAACCTAGACTGTCTAGTTCCAAAGCCCATATTCTCAGCTAAATACCAAGCTACCAGTCACCATGCTTTAAAGTTACCATTTTAACTTGCCATTAATAATTTTTATTTTATTTAAAATCCTCACTTTTAGCCTTTCCTAGAGATATGGAAATATGCTACTGACACCCATTGGTCATGGCAACCGTTGCCCAAACATGAGTGGCAACTGGCTTCTTCTAGTGTGGTATGGCCCTTGGGGGCCTCCACCAGCCTGTCCCTGTACCCACCCATGCACCTTCCTAACAGCCATCAGCAAATCTGGATTTGTATGTGAGAGTGGGTCTTGTGTGAGGGCTTTTGGACACACTTAGTCCTTAGTCATTTCATTTTGTAAACTCAAGTCCAGGTTGTAAACTTACTTCATTCCCCCCAACAGAGTAGCTTCTTCTAGATGGGACAGTGGACTTGCAAAAACAACTTGGGTTCCAAAGGTAACTCCACCTAAACATGCTCTGCATCTTTGATCTTGAGTTGTGCTTTATTCTTTCAAATAGTCAGCTTCCAAAGCACCTGTCTACAATCTGGGCATTTCTGACAACATCACTACTAAAGAAAACTGTCTTCTTCCTCTGGTCTCAGGAGTAGGAGATGAAGGAGTGTGAACACAGCTATCATGGGAGGAAGAGAGAAGAGAGCCTGCTTTTAGGTGAAAGAAAATGCAAAGGATGTCAGAGAAATTGAGAACAAGGAGGTAGCTGGTAGACATGAATCCCAGAGGGCACGGAGATCTGGGGAGCTGGCGGGGGCAAACAGGACAAATTGAGAGCAAGAGCGATGGGAATGACCAGGGCCTTGGGTGGCAGGTGTGCAAAAAGCAAGTCATAGGCTGTCAGGCTAGGCCTTGTCAGTGCATGGGAGCAGATGCAGGGCTGGGGAGTTCAGCCAGCAGCAGGCAGAACTCAAGGCTGGCATGGTGAATGATGTCCTTGACACTTGTGAATACACACCATGTAGGCAATTTCAGGAGAATCTAATGGTTTCTAAAACCACTACTGGAAGGCTTGCTTTATCCCTGTTAGGTGTACACACAGCCTCTTTGTAAGCATAGCACTCCTTGGATTTTTGGCTGAGAGTTTTCTTGTTTATCTTATTATGACCCTTATATCTTGACCTTTATGGAAAGAAAGGGCTTCAGGGTCTTCCAGGTATAGACACAAATAAGAAAATGAGTCATCTTTCCTAACAGGAGGGCTGGTGTTATATCCCATACTCCTGCAGATAAGAGCTTGCTGACATTTCATGAATGAGGAGGAAGAGACTTCACAAACACCTCCTTAGGAAGGACAAGGTGGCAATGGTACAGAGTTGGCCAAGCTGTGGGTCCTTGTTGAGCAGGGTCAGATAGTTGACCTCCAGCAAGCCAGCCAGGGGCTTTCTGAAGATCAAATATCAGCATTTGTGGGCAACTATGTTTATTCCCCCATAGAATTTTGGAAAAGTACAGAATTTGCAGATCTCTTCAGCTTGTATTGCCTTATACAGGAGTAAAAATCCCCATCTTGCTCAAGACTACATTCATTGGCTGGCCAGGAAGGGAGATACTTAACCTTAAAATACCCTCCAGCTGTGAGCAGACTCTCCAGTTCTCTTCTCCCTCCCTTCCAGTGGTACATGGCTTGTCCTCAGAGGCTTGCCCTGAGGGGTCACCTTGGAAAGTTGTCAGGATGCCTCGTCCAACAGTATATGTAAATGTTGAGTCCTGCTACCATCCAACCCTGCTTGGGTCCCTCTGTCCCATTCTAGCTGGCTCTTTCCTGCTTAACTCTGTGACCTCTAGCAAGATACCCTCTGCAACAGTTTTCTCATTTGTCAGAAGGAGTCAGAATGCAACTTAACTTGTTGGGTGGCATTTAAGTGATAGCTATGGGAGATATTCTTATAACAGTTCCAGTGGGTGGGTGTCCGTTCACCCACCAGTTCATCTTTACCCATCATAATTACCGTCCTGTTTCCCTGGTCAGCAGACACTGGTCCCTGGTGTCTCCTACTCTGGTTTCTCTGCAGCACTTGTTTATGTCTCCATTGCACACTCTCCAATCTTCTAGTTCTCGGGTTGCTAGGTGCCCAGCAGATTGGACTGCTTAGGACAAGAACTATTCTGAATCAGACCCCAAAGGTCTCCCTCACTGACCACATAGCGTGTGTATGTTGTTATTCAGTTTCCTTCTGTGGCTGAGGAATGGACACCTAAGTACTGCTTCTTTATATAGCTAGCTCTGACAAGCACATTTGCTGATTAGAAGGCAGGCCTCGTGGAGCATTCATTTTGAAGGGCATAATGATACTTAGGAACTAGGACTATTTCAGACATTTATTGCAAACTCTTTATTTTCTAAAACAAGGGCATGCTTTGTTTAGCTCCTGCTAATGAGGAGCCCCTGAGGTTGTAAGCCGCTCTTGTGTCCATTTCTAGAAGTGTGTTCACTTTTCAGGTTTTCCATGCAGAAGATCCAAATGGAGTTGTCATTTAACTTTAAGAAGGGCCTTTTCCTGTCCTTAGGCTCAGCAAGCTTTCTCTCCCAGACAAATGCACCTCACAACTTTTAGTGTCACTTCAAGTCTCTCATTAGAACTTTAGGGGCCATTGCAAATGTAGTCATACACAGTACAAATACAATATGAGCACATCAGAATAGAAATTAGACTGTCAACTGTGAGTTGAGAAAATGCATAGTACTGGGGAACACATGCCTATCTTCAAGAGACTCACACACCAGAACAAGGGCCAGCAAATGCTCTGCAGCGCTGCACCACCCTACCCACTTACAGCCAGTGGTGCTGCCTTGGCTGAGTAGGCTTGAGAAATGAATACAGTTTTTCAGGTGAGCAAGATCAGAGAACATTCAGATTACAAGTTGTTGAGTTGGGGAGAAGGAGAGATAGAGGAGAAAAGTAGGAAGGTAGGTAAATAGGTAGGTAGGTAGACAGACAGACAGACAGACAGACAGACAGATAGATAGATAGATAGATAGGAGTCTGTTATAGGCAGGAAGTATGTACTCAGAAGTTTGGTTTGGGCCAACCTCAGACCTTAGTTCTCTGATGGAGAACTTGATGTGGAAGCAGTGTGGAACTGAAAATGACTCCTCGCTAGAGGAATAGTCAGTCTAACCAGATCCTGGGGACTAGCAGATAGCACAGCTTTTCCTTCTAGTATTCTTGCATTTTAATTTTTAAGAGTCTTCAGTCTTGCAACTCAGGAGGAAAAAAAATGCCTCTTCAGATATAAGACCTCCAGTTTTCTTTCCTTCTATGTACAATTTGATTAAATCCCAGAGTTATTGCCTGGGTATAGCATCTCTCTTGTAAATCAAGTCAGTGATGTATAGTTTATTTAATACATAAGGAAATAGTTATTAGCCAATCATCTGGGTGTCTGATTTGTGATATAGAGCCTCACCATGTATCCCAGGCTGGCCTCCTGCCTCTGTTCCTGGAGTATCAGGGTTCCAAGAGCACACTGCCATACCAAGCTCCAGATGCATGTATGAACAGCTCAGAGCCTGTAGATAGCCAGAACCAAGCTCAGCGGGCTGCCAAGAAGACAGGCCAAGACTCTGTACACTGATGCCTGTGCTTTGTCCTGAGACCTGGGAGACTCAGGACTCAAACTGGAGTTCCCTGGCTCCTCTGCCCAGTGTGGCTGGATTTCTAACCTGTGTTCTAATGGATCAGGGGTAACCCTCAGGGCTGCTACTCCCATGGGTAGTATAAGTGCAAAAGGTAGATTTTGATAAGAGAGCAAATCACCCCTAAAGGAGCAATTGCCACTCTAGTCAGTGTCGCGCTGGGATACAGCCCTAAGGCTGCAAGATGGGATTTTTCAAGAGATGTTAGAAATATGTGTTCCAGTGTGAAATCATTTTAACATTTAGATATTGGGAGAAAAATCATTGTGGGGCTCTGACAGAGCTCAGCTGTGTGCTGTCACAGTGTAAGAATGTCTGGGCTTCCCTGCCCGGCTCTGCCTAATGACCGAAGGGAACCACCTGGGAAAGCACATGGCCTCGAAGGCCCTTGTCCTCCACCTGTGTGGACACTTACTGTGCGTGTGTGCTCAGTAGACTCCGAGTTCTGTGCATAGCGCTGGAGAATGCAGCCCCAGCCAGCTCTGGGAACCCAGTCCCCAGCTCAGAGCAATCCAGGAGGGCTAAAAACAAACCAAACCAAAACAAAAAACAGATAGATGTCCTCTTCAACACTTCTTGAGACTCCACAGGAATGTGATGGGCCTTATTAGGTGACTGCAGAAAGTCATAGCTTGCCCAAGAAAGACCTGACTATGAACCTAAAAATCAGAAGGACACAGATAGGGCATGGAGACTTCCAGATTTAGATAACAGTGAAAGAAATCTGAAGACAACTGTATACCTGGTGCTTCATGGGAAAAAAGATCTTCCCCTGCCCTACATATGTAGGGTGTGGGTGAGAAAACACCACTGTGGTGTTACCTCAAGGCTTCCTCAATCATCCAAGTGCCAGGCTCTTCAGAACATGTCTTCTGGAGTCTTTGATTTGCACAGGTGGACACCAGATTGAACAGCAGCAGGCCTGGTGGCCCAGATGAAGCATGCAGCTAGCTGACCCGTCCCCAAACAGTGAAGCACACTGTGCAGATGAGGCCAGTTTACTTTGCAGACATCCAAGTGCGCCAATCTGAAAAATAGGCCTTTTGCATTCTGTTGGTTTGCACTCCCTGAAGAGCATCAGCGTGTGTGGTTCTGGGAACAGCCCTGGCCCCTCTCAGGAGGCCTTCTCTAGTAAGATCAAAATCTAGGAGACACGGTGAGACCACCGCTGAAACTGCAGTTGCTTTGTCTGAAGTGTGTAGGAAAAGTACAAACTGTGGTTAAGAATTTTTCCGTGGGCTCAGGTGAGCTTCTGGAACCTAGTAGAGAAGGAGGAGTAGCAACATAGAGATAGGAAAAAGAATGTTCTAGGTGGTGGAAACCGATCATTCAAAGGCCTTAGAAGGAGCGTAGGAGAGAGTGGGGTGACAAGGGACAAACTGTAAAGGATCACAGTGGCACTGTGTTTGTCCAAGGTTTCCTGCCTTCCCTGTCACCGGGGCACAACACTACACTCAACAGATGCTGGCAGGGAGGCATGGCCCATCATACTTTATAGCACAGTGTATTCTCTCTCCCCCCCTCCCCCTCTCCCTCCTTCCCTTCCCTTTTCTCCAGAATCCAGAGAGAAACTGTTTTCTTATTGTCAGACACATACCAGCTGTTTAGTCTGAACCATCTTTGTCCTTTTTTGTTTTGTTTTCACAAAATTTTCAAGTGAGAAACAAAACCGATGTCCTCATTCATGTAGATATTACCCACAATTCCTTCAGGTTGCTGTCACCACTCACTGCCATTTCATTTATGCCAGAAGAACACAATCACAGTCTGATGTAGCAATCTGTGAGGACTGCTCATCCTTAGGATGCAGTGATTCTTGCTGTCTGTGAGGATCTATCTTCTTGGTATCTTTCTGTCATTTTATTGTGACTATGAGACTGAGCTAGGTCACAGCACCTGGAAAATGGGTGGAAGCCCCAGTTGCTTACCCATTTCTATGGAGCGGCCCTGCCACACATGTTTCTTTAAGACTTTCTTGCTTGAAGACTATACCCAGGAGGCAAAAAGACTTCTTTCTCCAGGCCCAACCCTATCCTCTTTGGCCTTTTGAGACAGGATCTTATTGGTAACCCAGGATGGGCTTGAACTCCCAATCTTCCTGCCTCAGCTTGCTGCATGCTGGAGTTAAAAGCGTGTATCACCACACCCAACTAAGTGTCCTTTTGGGTGTTTTATATTCCTAAGGCCCACAAGCAATTGAGAAGCTATCTCCAAGTCTCTGAAGGCTAGACCGGCACTTCCTTGGCACATCTACACAGACCTCCCATCTCCACTTCCACTCTGAAGTGGGCCGCCCATAACAGGGCTCTTTCTGTACCTGCCCCTGGGGAGGATGAGAGAACCCTCACTAAAGGCTTTTCGCCTATTATTCTTACCACAGAAAGCCTTACTGGCCACGGCCACCTGTGTTTTCCCAAGAGCTCTTTTAAGCCCTTGATCCACTCTAGAGGGCCTTTCTTTGGATGGCTGAGGGAGAGGAAAGCATCTTGGAGCTCCCTTCAAAAGCTACCCATGGAGCCAACAATAACAGCTCACTGCACACAGGCAGGGGCCTGCGAGGGGATCAACTCATACAATCCTGAGGATTCCAGCCTGCAGCCCAGGGAGGGACCCTGCGTTTGGGGCAGGCAGGCCAAGTTTCCTAGAAGCAAACAGTCTGAGTGAAGTTGGGCAAGCCCCAAAGCAAGAAGAGAATTTCACATTTGAAAGCTGCTTGATAGTGCTGCCATTCTGAGCATCTTGCGGGTGCATTTGAGCGCTCATCTTAGGTTTTGAGACAAGGTTAGCCTGGGCTTCAGTTAGTTTCAGAGAGGCCTGGGGTGCAGTCTTCTCTGTTTCCTCTCTCTGGCTGACCTTGCTTTTTCCCCACATGAGGTCGTTTCTTGGACTGGGAGGAGCACTAGCCACAGACCACACATGTATGGCTGTGGGGCAGAGTCATAAACAGGCCAGCTCTGCTTTTCTGAGATGTAATGGGCTAACCGGGGCAGCTTCATGCTCATCTTCATCTTCTGTAAACTCCTACAGCTGCTCACCCTGAGGTCAAAACATCCCTTCTATTTCTCGAAAGGGAAGGGAGGGAAGGCCCTGGCCACGGGAACATAGGCCTTGGGATGGTGAAGATGCTGGGATGCAGACTCAGGGGCATCTTGAAAGCTGAATGAAGCATATAATGACCATTTTAAAGGGGAAAATGACTTTTTCCCGTGTGTTTGCATATGCACTGCGCGGGAAGTAGGGGTGAGGCTCAGGCATCCTCTCCAGCCTCACACCCGTTACATGTCTTGTTGCAGCCAGGTCCTAATGGTCAGAGAGACGTGGAATGTCATTATGACCCTCCTTCAGCATTTACAATTTCAAGTAAGTCTTGTCTTTTTCTGGCTTAGGATAGGACTATGGCAGCTGGTATTCGCTCCGTCAAATTGAGCTTTCACTGTGCCCCATGTTCTTTAAACTAGTATAAGGGAGAGAGTAATTTGAAAGACAGCCCCAGGATTTTAGTCATTGGTTCAATGCAATTTAGACACAGCCTCCCACCCGCTATGAGTTTGGCACTGAGAGAGAGCCCAGCTCAATATGTCCATTGCTTCACATGCAGGAGGGGGGGTGGTAACCACCGAGCTCACGGAGAAAATGCAGTAGAAGGCGTGTGGAATTTCACAATGGTTTACCTATGACACCTGCCACCTGGCAGAGACTTTTTCAGCCTCTTCTCTCTCTCCTTTTCCCTTACGTCTTTCCATGGAGGTGCTTTAGAGGAGTGTTATGTCATCAGATCTGAATGGCCCATCAATATACGGCAGCTTCCAATAGAACGGAGAGACTCACAGCTCTGAGGTTAGGGTTAGTCACTTTTGTTGACATTCTGATCAGATGCCTTACAAGATGTGACACAGAAGAAAGCCCCTTTGTGCTCACAGTTTGAGAGGAGACAGTCCATCACAGCAGGGAAAGTGTGACATCTGGGGCTCTGTCTGTCATGGCAGGAGGTGATAACTGCCTTTTTGCATAGCACCAACATGGAAGCAGAGGCAAGGGACCCAGACGCAGGCCTTCACTGTAACCTTCAGGGACTGTCCCCAGCAACACACTTCTGCTAACTGGCTCCATCTCCTAAAGGTGTTAGAACTTTCCAAGATACTGCAGCCAGCTAGAAACCAGATGTTCAAACACTGGAGAGGGTCAGGAGCGCATAACATCTTGAAACTATACTAAAAAGTCTGTAGGCTTTATTTTCTTCTCTATGTTACCTGGACCAGGCATGATGCTAATTCCTGGCTAGACAGAGACAAATCTGTCCTTTTTCTTAAGCAGGTCTAGCAGAGGAGGAAGATAGAAGGAAGTGCAGTATTTGCCCTGTGCCCTCTGGGAGTGCTCTCTTGCAGGAGTTGCTGCTTACAGCTGAACTCAGTCCTCCAGCAACAATGTGGGATCATCCTCACAGTAGAATTTGTGCAGTTTGATGATGATGAATACATTGCATGGTATTATACAAGTGTAAAGTGCTCATTCTTGCCCGGTATTTTTTTTAGTTTTATTGTATTGTAAACAGAGACAGCAGAAAACTGAGTTGCACCTCTCTGTGACATGCCACAGTGGACAGGACTTCCCACAGTGTGAACAACATGGAGAGCAGTGTGCAGGAACAGCAGGAGCTCTGGAGTGCAGATGCAGCCCCACCCACACCCAGGCGACAAAGCTTCCGGCACTTGGCCAGGTTCTCCCAGACCCTTACTGAAGCTCTGTGGCTTACAATCTTCCCACCACCTCGACAGAGAAGGACTCTGTGGCCAGAAAGCTCAGTTTGTCTGAAGTATGAGAGAGTCAGGAGGAAGATCCATCTCTCTGGCACCGAAACTGCTGTGGTCCGAGGCAGTAGAGGATGCTGGAGAAACAAGCTTTTTCCAGATGGTGTGGAAGGAAGGGATGAGGGGAACGATGCAGACAATCCTCTGCATTTGGTCCTGGCCTGTGAAGAGTTAGCTGGGCTAGAGTATCTGGGCATCCCCTTTTGTGCTTCCTAGCCCTTGGCATATTTCTTTATCTCCCTCAGGGGAGCTGCTGGCCAAGGGTGCCCCGTGTCGGCCCTACTCCTGTCTGCTGGTAACTGCCCCTCAGAGCCACCTCTAGTGCTGGCCTGTACCAGCTCTGGTTGTCTGTCACACCTCAGGAGAATACCCAAGGGCTGTAAGGTGTCTCTACACTCTGTGGTACTGCCACTATGGCCTGCTGCACTTGAGGACAGCCCCCAACCCTGTCATTTGTTTCACACCCCTAATCTTTCTGTCTCCAGCTCTTTCTTCCTGAGGCCACAGAGATTTCCGTTAGGCCTGTGGCCATCTTTCTCGTCACAGTCTGGAAGCTTGTGGTGGAACTCCAGTGATGCTGTCAGTGTTCCCCTGGCACCCACGAATGGCATTTGTTTTTGCCACAGGCTCTGTGTGTGCCAGCACCTTGCCGCTGTCTGTTCCTCTCGTCTCCTTTAAGTAGTCATTTGGAGGAGAGAGACCGCACATGTAAAAAATGGCGTGGAGCCTCCGGACTCTGAAGCAGAACATGGAGCTGCCCTGTTCATGCTTTGCACGGAGTCACAGAAGGCATGCAGACAGCTCATCTCAGCCCATGAGTACAGCATCCAGTGGATGGCAACAGACTTTCTAAGGCTGCCTAGGGAAATGATCTATTTTACAGACACGTACATGTTTTAGGTTTATATCTCACTCATTCCAAAAGAAGCCAAGATAGCTTTAGGAGAAATATGGGCAACAGGACAATTAGAGCTCGAGATTTTATTGTCAGGATAACTTCCTGCCTTGTCCGGCTATGGCTTTGCCTGAGATTCCAGAAGCAGTGCTCTTTTTGGTACTAAAGTCTATCGCGGTAAAAACCCGCCCTGAGATATGTTTATAAACAGGGTTTATTTGGAGAAAATAGCTTACAAAACAGAGCCGGTTTTAGGAGAAGATGACAGGATGAGGTTGCAGTGCGCCGGAGCCTTTCTAAGGAAGATTCTTCATCCCCACGCCATACGTCCGAACTCCCGGGCAGCTGGAGCGAACTGCGCACTGGGTCGGGGAACTCTCGTGAGAGAATGACGACTTCCTGTCCTGGTCCCCTCCCTCGAAGGTCTACTTCCGGAATCCTTTTCAGTTAACCACGCCCAGCTCGTCTCCATTCCTATGACGTGATCGTTCACATATACAGTTCCTAATTTCCCGCTACATCTCCCCGTTTTGTCTAAATAGGAAGGTTCTAAACTAGGTATAA
>PVIH01017165.1:0-13272 GCA_004025045.1 Sigmodon hispidus
AGGACAAAACGCCAGCCTACAGAAGGGGAAAAGATTTTCACCAACCCTACAAGTGACAGAGGACTGATCTCTAAGGTATATAAAGAGCTCAAGAATTTAGATCACAAAACCTTGAATAACCCTATCAAAAAATGGGGTTCAGATCTAAAAAGGGAATTCTCAGCAGAGGAACTACGAATGGCTGAAAGGCACCTGAAAAGGTGCTCTTCATCTTTAGCCATCAGAGAAATGCTAATCAAAACAACTTTGAGATACCATCTAACACCTGTTAGATTGGCTAAGATAAAAGGTACAGATGACAGCCTATGCTGGAGAGGATGCGGAGCAAGGGGAACACTCCTCCATTGTTGGTGGGATTGTAAGCTTGTCCAGCCACTTTGGAATACAATATGGAGGTTTCTCAGAAAATTGAGTATCAATCTCCCCAAGGACCCAGCAATACCACTTCTGGGTATATACCCTAAAGAGGCACATTCACCCTCCAAAGGTATTAGCTCAACTATGTTCATAGCAGCATTATTTATAATAGCAAGAACCTGGAAACAACCTAGATGTCCCTCAACTGAAGAATGGATTAACAAATTGTGGTACATCTACACAATGGAATACTATTCAGCAGTAAGAAAAAATGATATCCTAAAATTCATAGGCAAATGGATGGATTTGGAGAATATCCTCCTGAGCAAAGTATCACAAACTCAGAGAGATAAGCAGGGGATGTACTCACTCACTAGTGGTCTCTAAACAAACAAACAAGAAAAAAAAAGCAGCATTATTTGTAATAGCAAGAACCTGGAAACAACCTAGATGTCCCTCAACTGAAGAATGAATTAACAAACTGTGGTACATCTACACAATGGAATACTACTCCGCAGTAAGGAAAAATGATATCCTAAAATTCGCAGGCAAATGGATGGATTTGAAGAATATCCTCCTGAGCGAGGTATCACAATCTCAGAAAGATAAGCAGGGGATGTACTCAGTCATTAGTGGTCTCTAAACAAACAAACAAGAAAACAAGCCAAGCATGCCCAAGCAGCAAACCACAATCACTGAACAGCTTGGGATCAGAAACACCCTGGACTGACCCTTCGGACCCCACTCCAACTACAGGAACACCTGACTCACTCTTGAGGGAGGGGGGAGAAAACTGGATTTGGCCAGGAGTGGAGACTGATTCAAGCATTATTGGGTCAGTGGGATCATAGGGCTGTCTGCTCCCTGCCCAGGGAGGGGATGGGGAGTTGCGGAAAAGAATAATGACCTGATGTGGTGTGAGGGGGAAGGGACCTTGAACAAGGATATACAGGGATGGAAAAAAAAATCAGAGGGAAAGCTGAACACAAAGTAAATATATGTGTAGCAATCTTATTTGCATTGATAAGTCATGCTTATGATTTTTATCTTCTTTATAGTTATTGTTAACTGTTCAGCATTTTAAATTCATTTTACTGTTTTTTTTAATAAATACAAAATAAATAAAGAAGAAAAAGGAAAGAGTGTCAACCATTCATCCATAATAGATCTCAGTGGCCTATATTGCAATTTGGGGCATGGTGTCATTTGGGCCTGGGCTGCTACCAGGGGCCATGTTTGTGTACATGGCTCTACAGAGGCCAGAGTCTGGGTTGATGTCTATGGCTTCTGTTGCCACCATGGCTCTGTGTATGCTCCGAGACAGGTCAACCACCTCAGTTCATGAAAATACCTGAAAGCCATGTTGTTGCGAGGGCTATGCAGATCTGAGTGACCAGTACTGGTATTCCTAGTTATGGCAACATTCGTAACAGAGCTGCAGTTGAGATCCATCCCATGATCCTACTGTAGCCAGCATTTGTGTTGATGTCTGAGGCTCTTGGTACCACTGAAGTCTATGTGGAGGCCTAAGGTCTGGGGCTATGTTAGTGTCTGAGCACTATGCTGCCACTGGAACTATGCCCATTTGAGTGTATTGTTAGGTGCAGGAATACCTGTCTCCAGTGGTTTGTTTGTTTGGTTTTAATTTTTTTTTTTTTTGAGGAAGCAGACATACGAGATATTCTAAAGATATAGAAATGCTTAGAGGATAACAGGGCCTCCAAGAAAGCTGCCGAGTAGCAATTTGGATGCCACAAAGAAAAATGGAAAATGACACAAAACCTAGAAAATATAAAAATATTGTATAAATAGAACATTTGTTTTGCCAACAAAGAATCTGAAGCCTACAGAAACTGAAGCAAATTGCCAGATGTAAGCCAGACACTGCATCTTGAGACACAACATATATAAATATAAATACATTATAAATATATGTAAAATTTATATTCACATATAATATGATGAAATACATTGAATTTTAAGGTGTATATTCTGACACTTTATGTTACCTTTTATGTGCTAACTCACTGAATTGCAGTTTCAAAACTGTCATATATAACAAAAATTAGATTATGATATTAAAATAAAATAAAACATATTAATTATTCTAATTATTAGCACCATGGCTGCGTGAGAATGTACATTTTCATGCTACCAGTTGATATAATCATTTTAAAAATATAAAGAAAAGTTTGAAATATTCTTAGATACAAAAGGATGGAGTTTAGAATAGCTTCCCTACAGAATACACTAGGTCATGAAGTCATAGGTTCTATTTAAAGCTTATCACTTTATTTGTAATGCATTTAGTATCTATGGATATATAGAATATAAATAAATAATATTAACCTGTATTTATAATATGAAATAGCTAACATTTGCAGGAAACTGTATAAATTTGAACTTTATTTTATTTCCTTTGAAAAATTGTTAATTAAAATAAAAATAACTTCAATATTCATATGTAAAAAGTAGAATTATTTTTAATTTTATTTTTTTAACCATTTTTATCATGAAACACTGACAATTCCCATTTGATAGTATGGCCATTGTTATATTAGTGAAATAATATATTATTTAAATGTTTTAAAATTAAAAGTTAAATTCAAATTCTAAGGAAGTTTGTACAAATACAAGGAATTTTAAATTAAATTTAGATCAATACACTCTTTATCTGCAAGTCAGTTGCTAAAATGCCTTCAAGGGACACTTGGGGTTGTTACAAAATCATGAAATGCTTTAAAGGACTCATATGAAAAGACAAACAGAGCTAAAAGTATTCAGCATTTGAGGCAAGGGTTAAAAGTACCACTGAAGGTCAACATTTGCCTGTCAGCTGTCTTTCTGGGTCTTCTCTGGTGAAAATGTTTACTAAAGTTGACATTCTGTAATTACCTCCATTACTTATCTTCGGGCAATGAAAATAGAATGTTCAATTTTTAAAGCTTCACTTTAGTCATTGAAAGTAATAATAGTAATAAATTGTCAACCTTGAATTATGATCTGTTCCCTAAATTCAAGCCATCATCAGCCTCAAGAGAGAATGAATCTTCCTAATCTTCAGTAACAAAGCATCCCAAAGAAGTTCATGTTACTTTGTTTTAAAAGCAGAGACACCTTCAAGGCAAAATGGCTCTTACTACTCCCTGGAAAGCCTCAATTCTGGACCTCATCTATTTGATATAATCTTCTGGGGTCTGGAGATTTAGAGTGTACTGTGGAACTGTTGTTTTTCTTGGCTTAGAAAATTGGCTAAATAGACAACATGTTCAGGTGTCAGTAATGAAGAGAAATTGGATTTTTAAAAGAGATAAACTGCTTTCTGAGAAAAAGTAATGGTTCTATTCTCAGAGATGGAGGTGGCTGATATTGTTCTTGTCAGTGGAATAACTGAAGTAAATTCTTAGAACTAGGTTTTCAACTGAGGTCTATCACTATGAATTTCGAAATTGCAAACTTGCTTTGGAGTGTTTATTTTATTGTGCATGTAGTGATGATAGTTTATCTTAATGTGAAGGTTGAAATGGAGACTTTAAATTTCCTATATACCTTTACTAATTTCAAATGCTGTATTTCTGTGTAAAAACTGAAGATGTATATATTGAAAATCACCCATCGTTACATATTTCCAGAGTAAAATGTTACATATTATAGTATCTGTTCTCATTAACTCATTCTTTAAAAATTAGGTCATATTGCCACTGTCACCTTTTAGTATAGCAGTGATAATTTATTTATATAAAACCAATGCAATTGTTTTTAGTAGCTAATGAAAATTCTATAGTAAAGAAGTGCCTGTTGCCCAAAATTCCTTACACAGGCAGTCTCAAGAAAAATGAATTATGCTGTAAAATTTACTACTTAGACCTGGTTCACACGAAATGACCCATGAGGTCTAATTCCTTTCTATAAAGGAATATACACACTTTCTCACAGATAATTTTTATATTAGTAGCATGCCAAAAGTTTTTTTCAGTAAATTGCAATGTATTTTTTATTTGTTCATTTATTGGTAAGTTCTAGAAATATTGTTCACATCATCATTGTTCCAAACACTGTCATGAATAACAGTAATTTATTCAATCAAGTATCTTTTTTGAGAATATCTGGGTTGTCTGCTTTTCTAATTTCTTTATCATACTTTTTAAACAAGGATAGAAATAAATATTTGTAAAAATTTTACTGAGTTATCTGAGAAGACATTTAATAATATAGAATTATTTATTAGCAATCTGGACACACTATCAAGCAATCATGTTGAAGTCTGACGGAATTATTTAATTTTATCTTCTAAAATTATAATTGAAAATATTTATTTTCATTGTAAACTCTATTGAGTTATTTAAAAAAGATGAACATATTTGACTATATCTCTGTATTTACTAATTAGTATTTTGCTGTCATTGCTTATTCTTTTATTAATTATTTATTTTTCTCTTACTCTTTTGCAAAATATTCTAACTGGCTCATGATAGCACCACTTGCTTCATTTTAAACATTTTCTTTGACTCCATATTTGTCAGCTTTATTATAAATTCTTCTATTCTGTTGAAAAATTCCTGGCAGATTATTTTTATGTTGTTATTACTATCACCACAAGAAGCAATTGTGCTGACTATTGCTTTTTAATTGATTGCCAGGGTACCCATGCATTCATTTAAAAAGTAATTATCCTCTGTATAGTTATTGTTAACTCTTCCATATTTTAAATTCTTTTTACTGTGTTTTTTTTTTTTTGATAAATACAAAATAAAGAAGAGAGAAAAAAAAAAGGAAAAAAAAAAAGTAATGGGCAAATCTATGGGAGTATTTCTGAGCAAATTTAGTTTCCTAATTGATAAGTTCAATAGAACATAGTTCCCTTCTCAAGTGCTTTTTCCTCCAGTGACATCCTCTTGAAGAATAGTAAGTTTTCATAGGTGGTTATTAATTGGAGATAGTTTCTGAGTCAGGAATAAGGCCATGTTTTCATTTCTCCTTTCTGCTCTAGAATACAATCTGGAATAGACACATATAAGCCCTGTGAAAGTTGCCTCAGCCTCTGTGAGTTCATATGTGCAAGTATCCTGTTTATGCATAGAGCCTTGTCTCTTTATTTTCCCCCATCGCCTCTGGCTCTTACATTTTCTCTACCTCTTCTTTTGCAGGATTCTCTGAGACACTAGGGAAGTTTTGATAAAGACATCCTTTTTAAGTGTTAGTGTTTTTCTATCTGTGAGTTTTTATTTGTTCTCATCTACTGCAGAAGGAAGCATCTCTGATGATGGCTGAACAAGTCATTGACCTGTGAGTATAGTTAGGTTTTTGTTAGGTTCCTTTAGTTTAACATTATTATTTTGTTTTACCTTAAGTTCCTGGCCTATTTAGTCTCAGATTCTTGGTCATTCATAAAATGTCTTGTATGGATTTTATATTGTGTGTGTCTTACGTCACATTAGCTATTGGTTGGCTACTCTCACAAGTTATGTGCCACCATTTCCCTGAATATCTTGCAATGAGACTACTATGGAGCATCCAAGTGTAGCTAGCATGGTGTCTATGTTTCACATTTGAAAGCATGCAAAATACTTTCCTGTAACGAAGATTCTAGCATGTATGGGTACATGTTTTATATAGGTAGCACTTCAGTTTTTCCATTTTCAGTGAGATGTGTAGATGTTCTCTTCAATCGGGCATTGCTGCCAATTTTCTTCAGAGCAACCTGTTGTCTTGGCTTTACCCACAGTTATTTATGATTCCCATGGGACCCCGTTTGTCAAACACCAATTAAGTGTAACCCATTCTTAGTACTGGAGGCTTTATTTAGTGATAAGACATGTCCAGCACAGATTCTCTCTCCCCTATTATTGAAAGATTTTATTTAGATTGCTTTCATATATGCATATATTTTAGAAGGCTTATAATGTATTAGATTTTCATACTACTCCTCAATTCTTAATTTTACCCATCTCTCCTGCATTTTCCCTTTCTCGCTATTCCACAATATTCTGTATCAGTTAAGTGCCATTTTATTTAATGCCAGAAAAATACCTTACCTTTGGGGTCTTGTTCTGTGCATTAAATCACATTGGTAAATGCTTCACTGAACAATATTTTTCAAATATAACCTGCATATAGTAATCATATTTAAAAAATAATTTTTCATAGTTATGAACCATCTGTTTAAAACTGATAAGAAGTTCAATAAAGCAGGCTGTAAAAATCAGAGCTGTTAAATTTTTGCTAATTATCTAACACATTGCTTAGCTTACTGAGTGCATTTAATAGTCCAATACATATTTAAAGGTATATATGGAAATTTTCCACTTACATTTAAAAACACATTTTAAGAATTCTTTCAGTTATCTTCTCCTATTCCAGATTTATAAGCAATACATTTAGTGCATTGAGTCTGATCTTTCATTGTGAATACAATTTCTGTATAAGTAAGACTGACAATTTCTATCTGGGAAAAAAATCTTGAAAGTACATTGTACATTAAAAATCACTGATGCATTCTGGGCTAAGCTTTTCATGAACTAGTTTAACATTTTCCAAAATTATCAGTAAATTTAAGAGTCATTGTAATTTTCTCAGCCATTATTTTAATGTCCAGTAACATGGGGAACAAATCTAACTGGTCATTGAGGCATAAAACATTTAGGTCAAGCAGATCAGAACAGAAATATTTGCTGCTTCTTTGTGTCCTCACTTCATGAATGTTCTGTTCTGTGAACACTACTTCCACTTCACTTCCAAGACTATTTATCCTGGTCACCAACATAAATATGCTTTAAAATGGTATAAATGGCAAAGAAATAAAGGGAGAAGATAACTCAAAGAGTTAATGTATGTATATCTACATCTTCATTTTTATTCTATAATTCTCATTTTATTTTCCTGAATCTAAAATACCTTAGCATTAGACATACTTAATAGAATGAATTGACATCTAACAAAATGTCTTAAACATGGAATCATTAAAAAAGGGCACACTTCTAAAATGTGTTTTGTTTCATGAACTATGTAGTCACGATGTTAAACTCAAGAGGTAAAAAGCCAACATGCTTTGAGTTAGTTTATGGATATAGGTGTGTTTTGAGCTTACTGTGTCTTTTGTTAATAATATACTATCAATAACATAGTAAATTGTGATATAAAAACTATTACATACCACCATACACAAGGCCATTTTAAATTTTTAAAGTCTAAATTATGTATTCAAGCATTCATTCTTTTTGATATTAAACCTGATAAAGATCTTATGAGAATTATTGAAGTTTCTTCCCTACATCTTGTTTCCAGGCTATATTGCTAGTTTAGTGTTTCTCTCTTTTTTTAATTTAACTTTATAAAAGTGATTTTCTATGGATTTTAAATCCTGAATTCTGAGTCACTCATCTCCCTGTCTCTACCTTTCTAATTTCTACCCTGGAAAACTTTCCCCAGGATAAAACAAAATAATATTTAGAAGAAGAAGAAGAAGAAGAAGAAGAAGAAGAAGAAGAAGAAGAAGAAGAGGAAGAGGAGGAGGAGGAGGAGGAGGAGGAGGAGGAGGAGGAGGAGGAGGGGAGGAGATCTTGTGTAGTGTGATACAGTTAATATATACTCATTAGTCTATATGCCTTTATTTGCAAGTGTTTATTGAAATGAGTCATAGGCCTGCTTTGAGGTCTCTGGTTTTGCTACTGGGCTCTCATTGGAACTCCTCTTGGATATCCCAATGTTGTCCTGTGTCAGGTCGATTCTGCAACTTTGGGTCTGCAGGGTCAGCACCTTTTCATGCTCCAGAAGATCATAGATTTGGTGGGTATGCTAACTCATAGCCTTGGTTCTGGGTCTAGGTGGTTTCTGGGTTAGTCAGCTAACTAGCTCTCCCTCATCCTGCACACCAGGGTGAGCTCTCCAGCACCACCCAGACTAGCTCACCCTGTACAGTATGAATAAAGGAGTGGGGCTGGCTCCCCTGCTCTCATGTCCTCCAGGGCAACTCACTCATGTCTCAGTGGACAGGGTCAGCTCTCATGTGTTGCCAGGGAAGGGAACAGCCCTTGCTCTCCCAGGTGCTACATCTGGTGAGGGAGGAGGGCAGCTTTCTTACTTGTTAAAGATAGCAAGACTCTACAGGAAAGACACCTTTCCCTTTCTCTCAGCACCACATGGCACACAAAGGATACTGGGCAAGCTCTTCCACAGGGCTTGATCTCCTGAGCGCTGCACTGGGTGATGGGCAGGGAAAGCTCTTCTACTCACATGACACAGGAGTCAGCTCTCTTGCTTGCTGTAGGCAGTGGGAGTTGAGGGGGAAGAGGACACATCTCTCTCCAGTCTATGTCAGAGATGTCAGGACCCTTCCGATGATTCTCAGGAATTCAGAGCCAACTCTACCACTCATTACAGATGGTGAGTGGTGGCGGGGAGGGGGGGGGCACCCTGCTCTCACTACTATTGTTTGATATTTTGTTTGTGTTCTAACAAATAAAGCTTGCCTGGAGATCAGAGGGTGGAGCTAGCAGCAAGTTAACCAAAGAAGCTGGAGACTTGTAGTCCATGCCTTTAATTCCAGCACTTCAGAGGAGACAGGAAGCAGTAAATCGGGGACAGAGACAGAATCAGCGCCTTTTGGTGGGAGGATCTGTAGAGGTAAGTAGGAAGTGACTGGCTGCTCACTTGCATTTCTGATCTTTCAGGTTTTTACCCTGACATCCAGCTCCTGGTTCTTACTGAAAGACTGAATAAGTTGGAGTTTGGCATTCCCATATGGCAGGTGAAGGGTGATATACACACACTTGGGGCTGGCTCACTGACTCCCTGTCAGTGTGGTCCCCTCTACTTTATTGCCCAGGCTAGGTACAGGGCCTGTTCCTCTGAATACTGCATCTGGAGAGAGGCATGGTCAGCTCTCCTGTCTGAAACAGGTGGCAAAGGATAATTTGTAGAGAAATTAATGACTTTAATTTTACATTGAATCATTTCTTTTCCAGAATAAGGCTGTTTTGTCTTACTTCCACTGATTTGATTAAAGGGTTTGGTAAGGGTTGGAGAGATGGCTCAGCAGTTATGAGTCTTACTGCTCTGACTGAAGGTCTCAGTTTTGGCTTTCAGTATCCACATGACAGTTCACAATTATCTCTAACTGCAGTTCTACTTGGTACAATGTCACCTTCTGGCCATTGTGGGTATCAGTCACACAGGTGTTATACATATAAACACATTGACAAAACACTCAAGCAAAAGACAGTTCTTTAATTTCTTATACAATCTGCATGTTCTTTATATTTTTCTCCAACTTCTTTTGACAGGTTCACCGTCATGTACCCTCTACTGTCCCTCATTTATCCATGCATCTTGTATCTGTTACTCACTCATGTCTTTAATACTTGGCATAAAGCTCATAAATTCTGACTAGTTGTTCAGAAACTGCCTTTCTAATACATTTTAGTCTCTCTTTACTGATGAGATCTGCTCATTGAACCATTCCAGTGCTAAAATGGATCATTTAGGAACCTAAAATGGAATATTTCAATCAAATCTATATTTAATTTTACATCTCTAAGTTGTCTTTACTCTTGTGGATATAACTGCATGTGCATGAATGTGAATATCTATATGCATACATTTGTTAATTTTAACTTATTAAGTCTTGGACAATGAATATTATTTAAAAATATGTCCATTTTCACAAAGAAACATTTTAAAAATACAATCTTTTTGGAAAAATAATACTACTATATAACTATCTTTATAAACTAAATAATTGGAATGAAGAAAAATTTAAATTCACAGATTAAAATAAGTAAAGTAAAGAATAGAAACATTTAAAATGAAGCCATTTTGTAAAGATATTGCTTTTATTTATTTATATTAAAGTCAAATGAAACACAATCTTAATTCTATTTTCTATATAGTTAATGCAAAGAAAGTTTCAATTTGTAACAGGAAGCTTAAAAGCTTAGTTTGATATATTACTGATGGATATGTAGGCTAAAATGATAAATGAATCTCATTCTATATTCTGTCGATGAAATAAATCACTAATGCCATCAGTGACATTAGAATATTAACATTCCAGTCATTCCATATACTTTCTACTTGTCATTTACTAGAAAGCCTGTTCATTTTAGTCAGACATGTCTTAAGCTTTACAAGACTGGAAAACTATTATTAATTGTGGTCACTTTCCCTATGAAAGCTCTTTTTATCCATCATTTCTTGTAATAGACATTTGCTAGAAGAATGCATATTCCTTCATCCTCTAGTTGATGAAAAAATCCCCCCCCCAAATGGACACATTCCCTATAACGTGTGTGCCACTAAGAGGAGTTACTTTCTCCTGGTGGAGTATCTGGAATGTATTATATTTTGGAAAATTTCTTTGTTACCCCTTGTGGAAATTCAGTTGTTATTGCAGCAGGGTTTCTCAGTGTGATATATAAATGGTAGTTTATTTCTGAGAGTACTATCTATCAGCCCCAAAGTAAGCTGGATATGTAAAGAGTAAACATCTGTGAGAAAGAGGTCAGCTTAGATTTTCTCTGTGACATCATAGTAGTCAGTTTTCATGCAGCTGGGACAAAATACCTGATTAAATAACTTATAGGTAAAAGTATGTATTTTGATCCCTTGTTTATGGATACAAACCATCATTACAGAGAAAGTTTTGGTAGCTAGAATTTGAGGCCATTGGTCTCATTGAATCTATAGTTGGGAAAAAGTGAATACATCATATTTACATTCAGCTAGCTTCATTTTATTATTTTTTATTTGGTCCAGATGCAAGCCTAGCAATGTTACCATTCTATATTAGTGTATGTATTCTCAACTAAATTATCACAATCAAGATATTGTTCTTCAAAGACATAATAAGGGGCTACCACAATAAGTAGTACAAGTTTTGCAAGTATTCTTAGAGTCTGGCTCATAAGTGATTGTAGATCATGTCATGACACTGACTATCAAAGACAATGTGCATCATCATTTGCCCTTTTACCATATGATGATACAGCACATGGGTCCTTGCTGAATACCAACATCTCATACATTTCTCATTCTTTAGGACCATATGCTACATAAAGGTCTAGTATTTATATGTCATATAGTCAGTGTTATTCTCATTTAATAATAGAAAAAGAGTAATTAGATTATGAACACAGAATTGCTGGTCCTAAAAAGGAGTAAACATATACACAATACAATGTTGTTACATTAGTGTAAATAAGAAGACACAAACTTTTAAAACTTTTAATTTGAGAGATTTTAGAGGGAATGTTTACTGACTTCATGAGAAGTGGTAATTTTAGAAATTCATGTAAGTCCAAATCCAGATGTAATCCTGGCTTTAAAAAAAAATTATTGAAATGTTCTAGAAAAAATGTATGCTTCCTATAAAAGTGGTAGCAAAATTAATAACCATATACAACAATATATAAAAAATATCATCCACCATAACCAAATAGGCTTCATCTCAGAAATACCGGGCTACTTTAACATACGAAAAACCGTAAATGTTATCCATCATATAAACAAACTAAAGGAACAAAACCACATGATCATATCCTTAGATGCTAAAAAAGCCTTTTACAAAATCCAACGCTCTTTTATGATTAAAACCCTGGAGAGATCAGGAATACAGGGAGAATACCTAAATATAATAAAGGCAATTTACAAGAAGCCAACAGCCAGTATCAAACTTAATGGAGAAAAACTCAAAGCAATCTCACTAAAATCAGGAACTAGACAAGGATGTCCTCTCTCTCCTTATCTATTCAATATAGTTCTCAAAATTTTAGCTAAACCAATAAGAGGACGAAAGGAGATTAAAGGGATACAAATTGCAAAAGAAGAAGTGAAACTATCTCTATTTGCAGATGATATGATTATATACATAAGTGACACACAAAATTCTTCCAAGGAACTTCTACAGCTGATAAATACCTTCAGCAATGTAGCAGGATACAAGATTAACTCAAAGAAATCAGTAGCCCTTCTATACACTAAAGATAGGAGGGCTGAAAAAGAAATAAGGGAAACATTGCCCTTCATAATAGCTGCAAATAGTATTAAATACCTTGGAGTAACTATAACCAAAGAAGTAACAAACCTATTTGACAAAAATTTTAAATCACTGAAGAAAGAAATTGAAGAGGATATCAGAAAATGGAAAGCTCTCCAATGTTCCTGGATAGGTAAGATCAACATAGTAAAAATGGTAATTCTACCAAAAGCAATCTACAGATTCAATGCACTGCCCATCAAAATCCCAACACAATATTATTTAGACCTTGAAAGAAATATACTCAATTTCATTTGAAATAACAGAAAAACCAGGATTGCAAAAACAATTTTGCTCAACAAAAGAACCTCAGGAGGCATCACCATCCCTGACTTCAAGTTATACTATAGAGCTACAGTAATAAAAACAGCTTGGTACTGGCATAAAAACAGACTTGTGAAATAGGTCTGTTACTTCTTTGGTTATAGTTACTCCAAGGTATTTAATACTATTTGCAACTAATATGAAGGGTAGAATGGATTAACAAACTGTGGTACATCTACACAATGGAATACTACTCAGCAGTAAGAAAAAATGATATCCTAAAATTCGCAGGCAAATGGATGGAATTGGAGAATATCCTCCTGAGCGAGGTATCACAAACTCAGAGAGATAAGCAGGGGATGTACTCAATCATTAGTGGTCTCTAAACAAACAAACAAGAAAAAAAGCCAAATATGCCCAAGCAGCAAACCACAAACACTGAACAGCTTGGGATCAGAAACACCCTGGACTGACCCTTCAAACCCCACTCCAACTATAGGAACACCTGACTCACTCTTGAGGGAGGGGGGACAAAACTGGATTTGGCCAGGAGTGGAGACTGATTCAAGCATTATTGGGTCAGTGGGACCATAGGACTGTCTGTTCCCTGCCCAGGGAGA
>PVIH01017165.1:13372-23913 GCA_004025045.1 Sigmodon hispidus
AGTTGCAGAGAAGAAAAATGACCAGATGTGGTGGGAGGGGGAAGGGACCTTGAATAAGGATATACAGGGATGGAAAAAAAAATTCAGAGGGAAAGCTGAACACAAAGTAAATATATGTGTAGCAATCTTATTTGCATTACCACCCTTGATAAGCCATGCTTATGATTCTTATCCTCTTTATAGTTATTGTTAACTTTTCTGCATTTTAAATTCATTTTACTGTTTTTTTGATAAATACAAAATAAAGAAGGAAAAAAAAAAGACTTGTGGATTAATGGAATAGAATTGAGGATCCAGACATTAACTCAAAAACCTATGAACAACTGATCTTCGACAAAGAGACCCAAAATATTCAATGGAAAAAAGACAGTATATTTAACAAATGGTGTTGACATAGCTGGATGGTAGTGTGTAGAAAAATGCAAATAGATGTAAGCCTGTCACCCTGAACAAAACTCAAATCCAAGTGATTCAAAGACTTCAACATAAACCCAGCCACTTTGAACTTGGTAGAAAAGAAAGTGGGAAATACACTTCTACAAATTGGCACAGGCGACCACTTCCTAAATATAACACCAGTGGCACAGACACTAATATCAACAATCAATAAGTGGGATCTACTGAAGGTAGGAAGCTTCTGCAAAGCCAAGAACACTGTCAATAGGACCAAATGACAGCCTGCAGAATGGGAAAACATTTTCACCAACCCTACAAGTGATAGAGGACTGATCTCTAAGATATATAAAGAGCTCAAGAATCTAGAGCCCAAAACTTTGAATAACCCATAAAAAAATAGGGTTCAGATATAAAAAGGGAATTCTCAGCAGAAGAATTACAAATGGCTGAAAGGCACCTGAAAAAGTCCTCATCATCTTTAGCCCTCTGAGAAATGCAAATTAAATCAACTTTGAGATACCACCTGACATCTGTCAGATTGTCTAAGATAAAAGACACAGATGACAGTCTATGCTGGAGAGGATAAGGAGCAAGGGGAACACTCCTCCATTGTTGGTGGGAGTACAAGCTAGTTCAGCCACTTTCAAATGCAATATGGTGGTTTCTCAGAAAATTGAGAATCAGTCTCCCCAAGGACCCAGCAATACCACTTCTGGTTGTGTATCCTAAAGATGCATAGTCATACTCCAAAGGCATTAGCTCAACTATGTTCATAGCAGCATTATTTGTAATAGCAAGCATAAAAATAGCAAAATAAATATATATAACTGTAAGGTGATGCTGAAAAATTTTAGTATTAAATTATTACAATTTGTCTTTTGTTTTATTCTTAGATTTTTTTCAGTATTTTTTGTATGTGTGTGATACATTCTTGTTTCTCTCCTCTTCACTCATACTAATAATATAATAAAATAACATAATAAAAATTGAATAATATTTACTATAATTAAAGTTTTTGGTTTACAAAGATAAAATGGAAACATTTTTGTTTCGTTTGTATGAGCTACTAAAATTATATATGTGAATTTATTCCTTTATCTGATGAATATTCATTTTCCTTTTGCCAACTTTTACACCATACAAGAAATTGAAATTAGAAAAATATTTTATATATAGTATATATACTATATATACTATTTATATATACTATTTCAAAAATTTAAAAAAAATTCTTTTAAACATTGTGTTGCTTGAATAATCTACCTTAGCTCCTAATCTTTAGATGTAAGTATATATCCTGGAGTACCTAAGGAAACCAGGAAGGTAAAAATGGAATCATGTCACATGCCACCTCGCCAGCAAGGAACACGCAACACCGGATCCTTCTCTTTGCAGTTTATTCGGGCCTTTTATTATCTTCTTGTCTTTCACTCATTCACTCTCACTCTCAGACATATGAAGAACGACCCACTCACTTTCTCTTAGACAAACAACGAACGACCCTGGGGGGAAGTCCACTCGTGGCTAAATACCCTCTGGGCCTCCAATCCCGGTAGGCCATATGGACATCGCCCATAGGTCCTGAGGCGCGGAAGCAAGCCACCATCCTTGCCTACAGCCAATAAGGAGTTGTTTACTCCCAAGAGCACTCACCATCCCATCAGGAAGGTGGAAGGCGGAAACCAGCACCACCTTTAGGGCGTGGTACAACGCAGCTCCCTACAGAATCACTACTGAGATAGGAGATGGGGAAACAAACAAGAAAAGAATATTTAGGTACAAGAGATATTACTGGGAAAACTGAAAAAGGGGATGGAGACAATAATACAAAGCAGGAGATGTGTGGGTAAACTATCAGTAAGAATTTTACTATGAGCTATTTACCTGAAAATACATTATAGCTTATGTATTATGTCTTTTGTTATGTCTGTGCATAAATATACTTAGAAGTTTAAATAATTTTCTTCTTTTCTTCTAAGACAAAAGACCACCTACTGAAACTTCTATCACTAGGCACTAGAAGCTATTCATACCTAGTAAGGCTAGTCTAAAATCTTTCAATGTATACAGCCCATTATTATATCTGTTGGTTATTTCAAGTGGTGGGAGATAAGGCTCTATTGCTAAAGATACCATTTACTTCAGACACAGGGCCTAGTGGCCCTGAGCTGGAACTGACTTAAGTGCCTCCTCCCTGAGGATGAGCTTTGGCTTTTATAGTATCAGATATTTCTAAGCAATCTTTCACAGGAAAGAAGCAACTGAAAGTCCTGCCCAGCTATGATACCTATTAACGACAACAACAAAAGCTAATATATCACTATTACTCTAAGGGTGCACATATAGTGGCCCACATAAATAGGCTATAACTAACAATTCTTTTATTGGACTAAAGACCTGTTTAACAAGAGTAAAATTATGCTTGGTACTGGAAATCTAGCCAACTCCCCAGGGCTGGTAATGCAATAGAGCTTGAAGAAGAACATATATCTACTACTTAATGACAAACAAAATTCTTAAGAACAATCTAAATCTTTGACCTTATACTCACAGATAAGGGTAGATTTTTCCTCTCGTTAAGACAACTTTTGCTTTATGTGTGCAGGTATTTAGTCTGCATATATGTTTCTGGCTCACGTGCATGCCAGCAGGCAGATCCCAGAAAAGGTTATAAGATCCTCTAGAACTGGATTTACAAAGCTGTAAGCTGTTATATGGATGTCAGAAATTGAACATGGGTACTCTTGAAGAGGATCAAGTGCTCTTAACCACTATGCCTTCTCTCTAGTACCAAAGAAACATTTTCAATAGGTGAACATCATTTCAAAAAAACACAACCAATCAAAATAAAGAGTTTGGAGCCCAGTCCCATTGGATCTATCAAGAACAAAGTTTCTAAGGCTTAGAGAGCATTGCTCATAAAGAGGCGGAAAGAGTGCAAGGCCCAGGACATAAGGTAGTTTGTTATAAGTCTTTGTTTTCTGGTGAAGCCAGAAGCTAACCTCATAGAGTCTCATCAACAAATCTGCTGAAACATTAACTGGAGAAGGACCACAGACATGCCAACATGGAAGGCAGAACAATCAAGGGCCTCAGCCATTCACGAAAAACTACATGTAACTAAGAAATGTTGAAAATAGGAGAACTAGTATTCCCCATGAAAGAACACCCCAACTGGTTATCTAATAATACCAAGTGGTATTAGATATGAGTAATGTTTTAGAGTTAAGCAAATTATATTTGAATATATAAATATAAGCACATATACATGTATGAGTGTAACGATAGCCAAGAAAAAAGGTCATATGCATTTTAAAGAGATATTACTGAATTTTAAAGAGATATTATAAGGGTTATATGGGAGGGTTTGGTTAGAGGAAAGAGAAGAGGAAAATGATATACTATATGTGAAACTGAAAAATACATAAAAAATAAATGTGATCTTCAAAAATTCGATTTTTCCTATAAAGAAATAATATCAACTTTACTGTCTTATAATTTGACAATACTGAAAAGAAAAGTGCTAACAAGAAAATATTCTTAATGAGAATGAATGGTTTAGAAACAGAAAACGCAACATTTTCCTCCTAAAAATATTCTTCATTACAATGCCTAAAAGCACTGAAAATAATTTTGTGCTGAAAAGTTCAGATGTCAATAGGACTGCATTTAACATACAGTCAGGGAAATTCACTGCTAATTTCAGAAGCTTAGATGTACTGTTACCAATAGTTTCATTTGTGCAATTTTTTTTACAATAAAAGAGAGTGGTTTGTGATTAAAATCTATATCCATGCTAATCTGAAATATGTAGTATTAAATTTAAAGTATGAACTATAAGTAATAAAAGATACTCCTTTTATTAATGTTGTGAAATGTTTTCAATAATGGCACTAGCTGTCTACTGGCTTGTAGGAATATCAGAAATTACAGAATTCCATCATCAGACAGTGAATGTTCCTTTTATTCCATGGCATTATTGCAATATTATTAGGGAGTTTTATTCATCAGAAAGTTTAAGAACAGTGAAATGATTCCTTCTTGGTGACTCACTTGAATGACCTGCTACTTGAGTATTAGCAAGAGTGGTCAGTTCAATCTGGGATAAACTTTTCAAAGTCTTAGCAATGTTTGATGGTGACTTTCTGCCTTCATAGTGTGCTCATGCTCTTCACTTAGGCCATTTTGTCATTCTGTTCACTGATACTCATTTAGTCTGTCCATCATTCAGGAGACTCGTTGGCGCTTTATATAAAAAGGGCTCTCATTGGCTCATATATTTAATATTGTGTCCCAGTTGATAGAACTGTTTGAAAAGGATTAGAAATTTTTGTTGGAAAATGTGTATCAACCAGGGGCAGCCACATAAGTTTCAAAAGATTTTCACCATGACCAGAGTTTCAGGCTTGTGTTTTGTCTCAAGTTGGGAACTCTCAGTTACACGGTGTACCATCATGCCTGCCTGCCTGCCTGCTGCATGCTCCTGACAGTGATGATCTAGGACTTTGACTCTCTGAAACTTTAAGCCCCAGAACAAATTCTTTCTTTTATAAGTTGCTTTGGTCATGATGTCTTATTACAGCAAAAGAAAAGTGACTAAGATGATAGGAAAAATTATTGGTTCACTCTTCTAAAAAAAAAAATCAATGATTTTAATCACACATTTTAAAAATAAAAAATGGGAGTAAATAAATGGCATTTCTTAGATTTGGTAACATTATAAGTTTATTGGTATATGGTGAGTTCTATGAGTAAATCAAGGTGGGCCATGACAGACAAATAGAGTAAAAACTGTTATAAGAACAGTCATTTTGAAGAAATGACATTGGCATAGAACAGTAAGTTCAGCAAAGTAAGAATGTACAGGAGAGTTCCTGACACAGAAAATCTAAAGAAATCAGAAGTCCCACAATGCCCATGTATTTTGTTTTACATTCTTAACTAACTTAGCTTTACAGAACATCTTTTGCAAATATTATCTATCTATCTATCTATCTATCTATCTATCTATCTATCTATCCATCCATCTACCTACCTAGCTCTCATCATCTGCATCATATATCACTGACATGTAGGTGAAGGGTGAAAGAGGAGATGAGAGTACAGCATGCTAAGATTGGTTCTCTCTTTCCATTGGAGTTGTAACTCCAGGTTACAGGTTTAGTGGCATATGTCATTACTACTCATCATCTGTCTTGTCTTCTTGAATGATTTATTTATTTTTGATTGTATTACTTTATTAAGACATGAAAACATTACACAAAATAGATAAACAGTAATGGACATGCTTGCTTTATTATTTCTCTTAATTTAAAGCATTTCTAATAACTAAGAATGAAATAAAACAATTTTTAAAAGTGCTGTTTATCAGAGCGAGAGCATTCTATTCTTTCCTTAGTTTATGAGATTATTTATTTATTTATTTAATTATAGACTCTGTGGTACAGCTCTGGCTGTCCTGGAATTTGCTCTGTAGACCAGAGTGGTCTGGAATTCAGAGAATAGCCTGTTCTTGCCAAACATCCAGGTTCTAGGATAAAAGGCATGGGCCACTACTGTTCCTGCCTTATTGTATGCTTTCCTGGATACAGAGTCTCACTATGGTAGTCTTGGCTGGCCTCATATTCAATCTGTCAACCATGCTGGCCCTGAGCTTATAGTCATACATGGCTCTACTTCCTATTGCTCAGGCGATAAAAATACCTTATTGTGTATAAATTTTAAATTTGGAAAGAAAGTTTAAAAAAAAACAAAAAATGCTAAGCATTTTTATAGACACTTATACACATTTTACCAAACAAAACTTCCAGTGCCGGGTATGGATTACATCTTGAGTTGCTGGTCAGCGAGTGCCTGAAGCTCTTCAAACAATACAAACTCTTTCCATTCCTTTGTTGTACACCAGCATAATTGTTAAGCCCCTAGTGTTGAGAACACCACATACTTCAGTGTGAAACAAAGAGAAATAACACTCATTAGTTTTTGTAGTGCTAGAAAGTATGTTTCAAACAGCAGATTCAGTTAGGCTACTTGCCCTGGGAGACAATAAAGAGATAATGTTCTTTTCATGGTGGCATCCGGAAAAGCAGTAATTTTGCAAAATTTTATCAGAAGTAACATTGTAATTTGTTCATAAAAGGTCATTTTCGTCTCTCTATTCTGATTTTAATTGACAGCAACTTAAAAGAAGTGAGATCACAGAGAGAGAAAGAGAGAGAGAGAGAGGTATATGCTTCAGTATATACTGCATGAAGAAATTATGGTGAGCATTCAAATGTTAAAAATTGACTTTAGAGTTTCTATTACACATTCACCTATTTTCTAGCAATTAATGTTCTATCATGTTTTTATAATGAATATTTATTTTGTGGCTTTTTAAACTTTCAGCTGTGTATAAAAGGATCTATGATTATGGTTTTGATTATTTGTAGTTCTGAAAGTTTTCATTTTTATTCTTATGTAAGAATTTTATTTTTAAGGTAATTACTCTCAAGGCTTTTGTCAGATGGAAGTTAACATTTCTACATAATTACTTTATAAATTGGAGTATTTGGGTCTTGTGAATTTTGAAGTACTTGAACCACCATGTTTATTAAACCTGCCAAGCAAGAAATGCTATTAAAAGATATAGGATTAGATGACGCACAAAGGCTAATGGTTAAATTTTCTTAGTTCCTGTTCATTTATTATGTTATAAAATCTAGAGCTACAAAAATAAACATTTATTTGTAGCCATAACTGACAGATTTTTCCATGGTGTCTAATCGAGTATATAATTAACTAAAATAACAAGCCCACAAATATGTAATTGTAACACAATATTTGCTATTGGGAGCTTTTAAAGTGCAATGCTCTTAACTGTTACATATAGTACTAATATTAAGCATATCCTGGCACTTTTAACCTCCATTAAGGAAACCATGTAAAAATGAAAATATTCATTCACACAGGGAAGTTTTCTCTTTTCAAAGGCTGGTTTTCTGTATTCATTTATGTAAGGATAGATTTTATATTTTAAATAATTATTTTTCTTTTTATCCTAAAAGAAATTTTAGATTATGGATACATGTAAAATCAATAGCATTTTCTGTTAGATTAATATGAACTCTGAACAAAAGACATATGAGTGCCTCAAAATAGTTTAATGAAACAACTAGTCACTGGGACTCATTACCTAAAATCAGAAAGAATGTGGATGGTACATATTTGGTTGTGGAACAGTGAAAAAACAAGCTAGTGGAAGCTTTGTGAGAATCTCCATATAGATAGCCTTTGTGAATCACTAAATACATGAATTCAATTTTCGTAAAGATCTGGCTTGTTAATATGTGCTTGATGCTATTAGAATAGACATTGAATCTAAAGGGTGAGATATAGCAAAATCCCAAAAGACAGGCTACAGAGAAGACCAGGGTTAAATACTATACTGAAGATAGTACCTCAAAAGAAGAGAATCAGGGTAAAAAATCGTATTTTAAATTACAACTGTAGCAAGCTAGTCAAAAGTGAGTTAGCAACCTTGCCAGGTGTGTGTTTGGGTGAACAACAGAAAAGTACATTTTGAAAATTTTTTTTTACTAAAGTTAGATTTTTTATTATAGGAGAAATCTATTTTAATAAAAAAGTAAGAAGGTATATGTTCTCAAGCTTTTAAATAGATAATATACTATTGCTTATGGGTATGATGGGACAGAGCTCTAAAAATTATTCACCTTGTTTAATAATTTATTTCAGTTCATCAGTAAGTCCCATTCAATACATCCTCCAGGCTTTGGCAACCACTCTACAACTCTGCTTGACTGTGGGAATATAATGATTTTACATTACACTTTACCTCAGGTAAGTGGGATTTAACAGTATTTGCCTGTGTGGTATGCTCATTCTCTGGTTACACAGACTTCAGAGTTTATCCGTAGTGGTTTTTCTTGCACTTTTCTAAGAATTAAAATTTTTTTCAGCATATCTATATGAAATACTCTTTTTAACTATTAATATATGCATGGATTGTTAGGTTCTTTTATAAATAGTGTTGTAATAAAAATATGCTTATTTGTATCTATTCAAATGTTACAAATTGCTACAATTTTGTCAACATGTGAAAGTGGGATTTCTAAATCATAGGCCAGTGGTTTTTTGTTTTCAAGTTTTTGAGTATCTCTGAATCCCATATGCTACTTTATATAGAGTTTTTGCAATGAGTACACAATTTTGCATTTCTCTCTACAGTGTACAAAAGGTCTTATTTTTACCGACATTTATCCGTTTGTCTCTTTTCTCTCTTGTGTTCTACAATTTTGTTATCCTGATAGATTTATCTTGAGGTAATACCTTATATGGTTTCAAATTACATTCCTTGATGAGATAATTTTTTTTTCATTTATCAAGTGGCCACTTACCTGTTATTTTTCATACTATCTATATTTGTTGGTTGTGTGTGATGGAAAGCATCAAAATTAGGGCCTGCTACATATTATGTTCATTCATTCTCTTTCTGAAACCATAGCTCCTTTCAATAGCCCATCCTAATTGAACTATTAGTTCTTCTACTGTGGAGTTATAGAATGACTTCTATATTTTGAAAATTAATATACTATATCATATAATAT
Source organism: Sigmodon hispidus (assembly GCA_004025045.1). Lineage (NCBI taxonomy): Eukaryota > Metazoa > Chordata > Mammalia > Rodentia > Cricetidae > Sigmodon > Sigmodon hispidus. The sequence continues at coordinate 22,375 of PVIH01017165.1, forward strand.
TTGTAGTGATCTTGTTCCTATTCACAAGTTTCTTCTTTTCTTTTTCTCTAAGTATTCCCCAAAATCCTGTGGTCTCTGTGTTTCCAGATAGAGATTGTGCTATTTACTTTAATGTACTACACTTCTATATTTTTGCTTGATGATCTGTGTTTTTGGCATCATATTCATGAAATTGTCACCAACATCAACAGAATGAAGCTTTCCCCCTTGATTTCTTCTAGTTTTTAGTGTAAAGTGTTATAGTTCCATTTTTAAGAAACTTTGAGTTGACTTTTATATGGTATAAAAAAACACAATTTTCAACTTCCACCATTTGTATATTGAGTTTTCCCAACACAGTTGAAGTGACTACTTACCCTCCTGTGTATTATCGGAATTTTGTTGAAAATCTGCTCATTGTACATGCATGGAATTGTATTTTTGTTTTGTTTCTTGGTATACCTACTTTTCCTTATGCTAATACCAAATTGCTGTCTTAGTATAACCTTAGAAAATAAACCTAAATTATGAGGTAAGCTACCTCTAGCTCTTTCTTTGACTCCATGGTATTTCCTGAATTTATAAAGATTAAAAATATTCTCTCTTCTCCCCACTGTGTGTGTATGTAGAAAAATTGTTTTAAGAATGTCTTAAATTTGTTAATAACTCAAAATATAGACCTTTAAACAACAACTTGAGGCCTTCTTTATTATTATTATTATTAATAAAGAAGTCATATTTTCTATCCTTGTATATCCTTATTCAAAGTCCCTTCCCCCTCCCACCACATCAGGTCATTCTGTCTTCTCCACAACTCCCCATCCCCCCCACCCTGGGCAGGCAGCAGACAGTCCCATGGTCCCACTGACCCAGTATTGCTTAGTTCAGTCTCCACTCCTGGCAGATCCAGTTTTGTCCCCCCTCCTTTAAGAGTGAGTCAGGTGTTCCTTTAGGTAGAGTGGGATCTGAAGGGTCAGTCCAGGATGTTTCTGATCCCAAGCTGTTCAGTGGTTGTGGTTTGCAGCTTGGGCATACTTTGCTTTTTGTTTGTTTGTTTGTTTAGAGTCCACTAATGAGTGAGTACATTTCCTGTTTATCTTTATGGGTTTGTGATACATCACTCAGGAAGATATTCTCCAAATACATCCATTTGCCTGCAAATTTTAGGACATCATTTTTTCTTACTCCTAAGTAGTACGCCATTGTGTAGATGTACCACAGTTTGTTAATCTATTCTTCAGTTGAGGGGTATCTAGGTTGCTTCCAGGTTCTTGCTATTATAAATAATGCTGCTATAAACATAGTTGAGCTAATGCATTTGGAGTGCGACTGTGCATCTCTAGGGTATACACCCAGAATTGGTATTGCTGGGTCCTTGGGGACACTGATTCTCAGTTTTCTTTTTTTTTTTTTTCCTTCTTTATTTTGTATTTATGAAAAAAAATAGTAAAAAGAATTTAAAATGCGGAAGAGTTAACAATAACTATACAGAGGATAAGAATCATAAGCATGGCTTATCAAGGGTGGAAATGCAAATGAGATTGCTACACATATATTTTC
>PVIH01017165.1:24013-43095 GCA_004025045.1 Sigmodon hispidus
CAGGCTGTTTTTATTACTGTAGCTCTATAGTATAGCTTGAAGTCAGGGATGGTGATACCTCCTGAGGTTCTTTTGTTGAGTAAAATTGTTTTGGCAATCCTGGCTTTCCTGTTATTCCAAATGAAATTGAGTATTGTTCTTTCAAGGTCCAAAAAATATTGTGTTGGGATTTTGATAGGCAGTGCATTGAATCTGTAGACTGCCTTTGGTAGAATTGCCATTTTTACTATGTTGATCCTACCAATCCAGGAAAATGGGAGAGCTTTCCATTTTCTGATATCCTCTTCAATTTCTTTCTTCAGTGATTTAAAATTTTTGTCAAATAGGTCTGTTACTTCTTTGGTTATAGTTACTCCAAGGTATTTAATACCATTTGCAGCTAATATGAAGGGCAATGTTTCCCTTATTTCTTTTTCAGCTCTTCTATCTTTAGAGTATAGAAGGGCTACTGATTGCTTTGAATTTATCTTGTATCCTGCTACATTGCTGAAGGTGTTTATCAGCTGTAGCATTTCTTTGAAAGAATTTTGGGGGTCACTTATGTATACAATCATATCATCTGCAAATAGAGATAGCTTCACTTCTTCTTTTCCAATTTGTATGCCCTTAATCTATTTTGTTCCCTTATTGCTTTAGCTAAAACTTCGAGAACTATATTGAATAGATAAGGAGAGAGAGGACATCCTTGTCTAGTTCCTGACTTTAGTGGGATTGCTTTGAGTTTTTCTCCATTAAGTTTGATACTGGCTGTCGGCTTCTTGTAAATCGCCTTAATTATATTTAGGTATTCTCCCTTTATTCCTGATCTCTCCAAGGCTTTAATTATAAAGGAGTGTTGGATTTTGTCAAAGGCTTTTCCCGCATCTAAGGATATGATCATGTGGTTTTGTTCCTTTAGTTTGTTTATATGATGGATAACATTTACAGTTTTTCGTATGTTGAACCAGCCATGCATTTCTGGGATGAAGTCTACTTGGTCATGGTGGATGATATCTCTTATGTATTGTTGTATACGTTTTGCGAAAATTTTGTTGAGAATTTTTGCATCAATATTCATCAGGGAAATTGGTCTGTAATTCTCCTTCTTTGTTGTGTCTTTGAGTGGCTTGGGTATTAGGGTGATTGTGGCCTCTACTGTGTGAAATAGTTAGACGAGTAACGGTAGTAATTCTTCTTTGAATGTCTGGTAGAATTCGGCACTCAAACCATCTGGACCAGGTTTTATTTTTGGGGAGGTTTTTAATGACAGCTTCAATTTCCTTAAGGGTTATAGGCCTGTTTAGGTAATTTATCTGATCTTCATTTAATTTTGGAACATGGTGCCTGTCCAGAAAGCTGTCCATTTCTTCTAGGTTTTTGGTTTTTGTGGAATACAGATTTTCAAAATATGACCTGATAATTCTCTGTATTTCCTGGGGGTCTGTTGTTATGTCCCCCTTTTCATTTCTGATTTTGTTGTTTTGGACACTCTCTCTCTGTTTTTTGATTAGTTTGGCTAAGGGTTTATCTATCTTGTTAACTTTCTCAAAGAACCAACTCTTAGATCCATTGATTCTTTTTATTGTTCTTTTTGTTTCAATTGTATTGATTTCAGCACTAACTTTGATTATTTCCTGCTGTCTACTTCTCCTAGGTGAGTTCGCTTCTAATTGTTCTAAGGCTTTCAGCTGAGCTATTAGGTCTCTAGTGTGGAATTTCTCAAGGTTTTTCATATAGGTGTCTAGCGCTATGAATTTTCCTCTTAAGACTGCTTTCACTGTGTCCCACAAGTTTGGATACGCTGTAGATTCATTTTCATTGAATTCTTGGAAGACTTTGATTTCTTTCTTAATTTCTTCCTTGACTCAGAGATGGTTCAACTGAGTGATGTTTAGTTTCTATGAGTTGGTAGGCTTTCTTTGGGTTTTGATGTTGTTGAACTCTAACTTTAGGCCCTAGTGGTCCGATATGTTACAAGGGATTATTTACACTTTTTTGTATCTGCTAATATTTGCTTTATGACCAGTTATGTGGTCATTTTGGAGAAAGTTCCATGAGGAGGTAAGAAATATGTATATTCCTTTGCCTTTGGGTGGAAGGTTCTGTAGATATCTACGACATCCATTTGCATCATAACCTCATTTAGACTCCTTATTTCTCTGTTGAGGCTCTGTCTGGTTGATCTATCCAGGGTTGAAAGTGGGGTATTGAAGTCTCCCACTATTAGGGTGTAAGAATTGATGTGGGATTCAAGCTTTAGCAGTGTTTCTTTTACACATGTAGGTGCCCCTATATTAGGGGCATAAATATTTAAGATTGAAATCTCCTCTTGACCAATTTTTCCTGTGATGAATAAGTAGTGACCCTCTTGGTCCCTTTTTATTGCTTTTAGCTTAAAGTCTACTTTGTTAAATATTAGTATTACAACCCCTGCTTGTTTCTTAGTACTATTTGACTGGAAAATCTTTTCCCAACCCTTTATTCTAAGCCTGTGTCTGTCTTTGCAGTTTAGGTGTGTTTCTTGTAGGCAACAGAAGGATGGCTTCTGTTGTTTTATCCATCTTGTTAGTGTGTGACGTTTTATAGGAGAGTTGAGTCCATTGATATTAAGGGAAATTAGTGACCATTGATTCATATTTCCTGCCATTTTTGGTGGTAACTTGTTTGTATTTCCTTTCTCTAGTGTATTCTTCTGTGGAATTATTGATTGTTTGTGATTTCATGGATGTATCTGGGGTCCTTAGGTTGTAGTGTTCCCTCTAATACTCTCTGTAGTGCTGGATTGGTAGATAGATATTCTTTCCATCTGACTTTGTCCTGAAATGCCTTGTGTACTCCATCTATGATGATTGATAATTTTGCAGGGTATAGTATTCTAGTTTGGCATCCATGCTGTTTTAGCATCTCTATAACTTCTGACCAAGCCCTTCTAGCTTTCATCATTTCCATTGAATAATCAGGTGTTATTCTGATGGGTCTGCCTTTTTGTGTGAGTTGGCCCTTTTCTTTTGCAGCTCTTAAAATTTTTTCTTTGTTCTGTATGTTTTGTGGCTTGATTATAATGTGGCGCGCTGACTTTTTTTTGGGATCATATCTATTTGGTGTTCTGTAAGCTTCTTGTGTCTTTATAGGCATTTCCTTCTTCAGGTTAGGAAAGTTTTCTTCTATGATTTTATTGAAAACATTATCTGTGCCTTTGAGCTGGTATTCTTCTCCTTCTTCTATTCCTATATTTCTCAAATTAGGTCTTTTCATGGTGTCCCAGATTTCCTGAACATTTTGAGTTATGGCTTTTTTAGTTTTACTATTTTATTTGACTGATATATCTATTTGAACTACTGATTCTTCCACTTCAGAGATTCTATCTTCCATCTCTTGAACTCTGTTTGTTATGCTTGTATCTGTAGTTCCAGCTTTTTTCTTCAGGTTTTCTATTTCCATCTTTGCTTCATTTTGTGCCTTTTTTATTGCTTCTATTTCAGCTTTTAGTTCCTGGCATGTTTCTTTCATAGATTTGTTCATCTCTTCCAATTTTGTGTTTGTATTTTCTTCTATTTCTTTACCACTTTTTTTCATATCTTCTTTTAGAGCTTCGATGATCATCCAAAAGGAATTTTTGGTGTTGCTTCCTTCTGTTTCCTCTTCATTGCTCAGTTCAGGTCTTGTATTTGTAAGATCGCCACTCTCTTCTGGAGTTACCATGTTGTCCTTTGTATTATTATGTAATTTTTTGCACTGACGTTTGCCCATGGCTTCAGTGGTTCACGATTAAATGGGTCCTGGTCAGTTGTGGCACTCGGGTTTGTGTGCCTCCTGTCACCTCTCTGGTCAGGATCTGATTCTGTCTTTCAGAGACTCCTGCTGTTGTTGGTTTGCTCAGTTCAAGGTCGTGGTGGTGGGTAGCTGTGCAAATTCTCTCAGCAGGAGCTGTGGGTGTGGTCAGGGGCAGAGGATACCTGCCCCTGCTCCAGAGTGCACTGGGACTCTGCAGACAGCACTTGGTCCTGAGAGCGGAACCGAAAGCAATGGGAGCTCAACTCTTCCTCCCAGGCTGGGATATAGGTGCTGAGGCCTGCTGACCCCTCCTCATCTCTGGGCGGGGTCTGAATCTGTCCTTCAGAGACCCCTGTAGTTGGTTCGCTGAGTTTGAGGTCATGGTGGGAGCCGTGCAAATTCCCTCAGCAGGAGCTGTGGGTATGGTCAGGGGCAGAGTTTACCTGCCTCTGCTGCAGAGTGCTCTGGGACTCTGCAGAGAGCACTTGGTCCAGGGAGTAGAACCTGAAGCAATGGGAGCTCAACTCTCCCTCCCAGGCTGGGATATGATTCTCAGTTTTCTGAGAAACCACCATATTGCATTCCAAAGTGGCTGAACAAGCTTGCACTCCCACCAACAATGGCGTAGTGTCCCCTTGATCCGCATCCTCACCAACATAGGCTGTCATCTGTGCCTTTTATCTTAGCCAATCTAACAGGTGTTAGGTTGTATCTCAAAGTTGTTTTGATTTGCATTTCTCTGATGGCTAAAGATGATGAGCACTTTTTCGTGTGGGTTTCATGTAATTCTTCTGCTGAGAAATCACTTTTTAGATTTGAACCCCATTTTTTGATTGGGTTATTCAAGGTTTTGGCTTCTAGATTCTTGAGTTCTTTATATATCTTAGAGATCAATCATCTATCACTTGTTAGGGTTGGTGAAAATCTTTTTCCATTCTGTAGGCTGTCATTTTTATTATAAAGGAGTTTTGCATTTTGTCAAAGTCTTTTTCAGCATCTAAGGATATGATCATGTGGTTTTGTTCCTTTAGTTTGTTTATATGATGGATAACATTTATGGTTTTTCATATGTTAAACCAAACCTGTATTTCTGAGATGAAGCCTACTCGCTCATGGTGGATGATATTTTTTATATATTGTTGTATATGGTTTGCCAAAATTTTGTTGAGAATTTTCACATCAATATTCATGAGGGAAATTGGTCTGTAATTCTCCTTCTTTGTTGTGTCTTTGAGTGGCTTGGGTATTAGAGTAATTGTGGCCTCATAAAAGGAATTTGGCCATATTCCTTCAGTTTCTGCTGTGTGTGTTTTAGTTCTTATCCAAATTTCTTTTGATGATAAACTGTCATGTGGCGGCTTAAGCTGAATAAATCCTTTCTTCCTGAAACTTGCATTTTGGCCATGGTGCTTCATAATGGTAATATAATCTTCTAAAAAGAAAGGATGGAAGCAATTAATAGTCCCAACTAGCACAAATACCTATGAACTATAGTGATGAGCCGCATGGCCTGATACCTGTAAAGGTGCAATTAGTGGTACTCCCATGTTCAAGGAACCAATATCTATCTAACTGAACTTAAGATTTACCTAACATGAGGGAAATCATGTTTGATATTACATTACATACCTCTTCAACTTCCTAGGGCTCATAAAGCATAGACCCTTGAAGAGAATCTACAACCACCACTTTGCTAGACCAGCATAATAGCTAATTACATCCTAAATATCATTCTTATAACCACAGGTAAATATCAATCATTCCTCATCAGAGAAACATTTTTACAGCACATGGAGACCATGGCCTTTGCCTTTTTTATGTTTTTTTTTTCTGTTGTTTTCCTGATGCCATAGAACCAGCCACTGTACACCTTTATCTCCTGTCAGCATATCAGATGCTTCTTGGCACAGGTAATACACCTGCCATTACCCTGTCTATTTATTACTTTCCCAACACACATATATCTTATTCACTAAACTCACTACAATTTTTTTATTGTTATTTGTGAGCTGCCCTGTAACTATTACTTCAAATTTAAACTTTTTCCCATCATACAATAATAATCAAACCCTTGTATTTGTTAGTATTTTTGTGCTATTTTCCTTAGCATGTCTGTCTTTACTTGTGGTAGAGGTTTACTAATTGTACAGATATTGTTTCATCCCTTAGCTCATATACTTCAAAAAGTGTCTGACACAGAAATGTTTGCAATAAATATTTATCAAATGACTTAGCAAGCAAACGATTCTCAGATGAACTTCCTCTGAGAACCATAACCAAACACTTCACTGCTGACCTCAAAAAGGAACAAATATTTTTTAGATTGCTATTGAACTGTTAATTCTGCACCTGAACCTAGGGGATTCCCAGTGCTTTTTCCCCACCAGAGTTGCTAAAATAAAAATAGAAATAAGAAGCCTGAAATAGTCTATCTCAGCTTGAGATTCTTGCCTGATTTGTTAAGTGATTGCAAGGAACCACACACTGGCAAATGTCCCAAATTTTTATTTATCTACATGTAACATTTTGCAAAATACTGCATTTCCTTTAAATGTCACTAAATAATTTTCAAACACCGTGGGTAAAATTTTGATTAGCTCTCTTGGGACTGGTGTCTCAGTTTATCAGAGATTCCAATATTTATTTAAGATGCACTTGGGTGTACATTGTACACTAAAGACATATAAACTGCCTATGTTAAAAACATTATATTTCCACTTTTAATTTTGAATTTGTACTTATGGTTGTACTCAGCCAAGTAATTAAAAAATATATCCAGAGTCCTATAGAACATTGAGAGAGCAGAGAAAACAGATATGAACAGAGAAACTATGAAAACAGATAGTAACAAAGGAAGGAAATAAGCAAGAAATAACAAAAAACTTCATGTGATTCCGAAGATGGAATTGATTTAAGAAATTAGTAAAGAATCAAGAAAAACTTCTGAAGCTAGAGACTTGAATGCTGAAGTACATTATTCACTTTTTGTTTTATACTACACTATTTTTTACAGATACATTGATTTTTATAATTACCACCAACAAGCAAGTAGACTTCAAATAGGTTTTCTACAGATTAGAAGAAAATTTTTACAATTAAAAAAAAAAGAGCATGAAGGCAGAATAAAGGAAATAAAATGTCGTGCTAGAATTCCTTAGGCTTAAATAAATTGTTTTTGAGTACTTGCTAAAATTTCTTTCCAAATCTTAAGAACATGGCAACATGGCTTTATTTATTTATGCACAGGGCCTTCACAGATCTGTATCAAGTACTCTGGGTACATAGGCCTTACAGTTTAGTGTTTTTACTCTGATTCTTGTGTGTAAACAAATGTGTCTCTGATTTTATGTCTTCTCTTGGACTCTTTTCCTTCTGTTTGTATTGCCAATTCTAATCTCTTGGATTCTGTTGCTTATGCTTGTATCTGTGGTTCCAGATCCTTTCTTCAGATTCTCTATTTCATCCTTTGCTTCGTTTTGTGTCTTCTTTATTGTTTATATTTCAATTTTTAGTTCCTGGAGTGATTCTTTCATTTGTTGGAATTCTCTTTCTTGTTTTTTGTTTGTATGTTTGTTTTCATTCAAGGATTTGTTTATCTCTTCAAATTTTGTATTTTTTTTTTTTACTTTTATTTCTTTAAGGGACTTTTTCATATTCTCTTTTAAGGCTTCTATATATTCATAAGGGTGTTTCTATTATTGTTTCTTTCCATTTCCTCTTCATTGTTCTGTTCAGGACTTGGTGTTATAGAGCCATCAGCTTCTTCTGGTGGTGCAATGATCATCTTTATATTGTTATATGTGTTCTTGCACTGGCATCTGCTGATTGCTTCCTTGGTTTACTCTTAGTCAGGTCTTAGTGAAATCTTAGTTGTGGCTACAGGGGTTGTGTGCCTCCTGTCTGCTCTGGACACAAAGTCTGCACAATTTCTTACTTTGGTCAGGCTGCAGGATCCACCCTGTCCAAAGATGTCTGTCGCTTATGCTGCTCTAGACACTGTGGTATCAGGCAGTTCAGACAGACATTCCTCTGTGATGATGCATCCTGTTTTGGAAGCAGGGCCCAGTCATCTGTTATGTGTACCCTGGGATTACTGGTGAAGGCTTCTCTCAGTCTTGATCTATGGCAGAAATGATCGTGAGGTCAATTTCAGAACAGTATTTCTGGCCACTGGGATGAGGTCCCCGGGAGGACCAGGGACTGGAACCCACTCACTTTCCACTCAACTCTGGACCTCGGATCTGCAATGTCTGAAGACATCTGTCTCTCCCTCTGCCCTGGACACCATTGGGTCACGTGGTTCAGGGAGACATCCCTCTATGATGACCAATAATACTAATTTTTAAATGATTTGCTTTGAAAGCATATTCTATATAGAAAGGAATATTTGTCATCATCTTTAAAAATCTCATATATCAATTTGTAGCAAAATTGATACAGTTATAATCAATTCTCTGAATTCTCAGGGTACTCATTAGATATTAATTAGTATTGGTATACTCTAACTCATTCTTGAAAAAGTCATTTCTAAATGCTGACTACCGTAAAAAGGGATGGTACAAATAAAGTGTTATTGTCAAGCAAGGTATATTTGTTTCTGGGAGACAAGTTTCATAAAGACATATTAAAGAAATATAATTAGTGTTTTGTAAAATCTGCTTAGGCTGAACGTCAGATTGTAAAAATGTATATTCTATTTTAAAAATTGCAGATAACATTATTTTTATTTAAGTATAGTTCAAGTATTGGTTGTTTTAGGAAATCTTGAAGTTTCTTTTTCAAACTTTTGTGTCCAATTCTCAAACAACACATGATTTTTGTTGTTCAATGGACAATATTTAGCCAAATGTGAAATTTATGAAATTGTTTACCTAAATTTGAGCTTTCTATAATTTAGGTATCATTTGGAGCATTTAGAAGAGGGCATTTAGAAGGTGGCATTCACCTTAAATATGTATGCTTAATGAATGTAAATAACCATTTAAATCCACTAAAATGCTAAGTCTTTAAGCCTGTTTTGATGTAAAGTTTGACATTAATTTTATTATTTTATACTTTTAGCATTGGGGTAATATGTTTTGGGCATATGGTCTTAACTTAGCCATCTTCTGAAAGGTAAATGGTGCTAATGTGCCTTGGTCAGCTTCCTTACTTCTGAGGAATTCCTAGACCTGACCATGACTTAGCTCCTGGCCCCTTTATGGAATTCAGCTCTGGTGATTTCATGGTGTTATTATGTTTAATGATTTGTGTTTCCATTTTACTTGCCATTCGCAAGATAACTATATAATTGAAAAAGAGAATAATGTTGATATATTTCTTTGATTGAGAACTTTCTATTCAGTTCACTGAATTATTTATTGTATGATTTGGGATTTCAATATTTAATTTTTGCAGAGTTTTATATATTAATACCATGCAAATGTCTATACATTTTGTTCTTATCCATTCTGTAGGCTTTCTTAAACTTGGTGTTTTTATTTTTTCTTTACTATGCAGAATTCTTTAACTTCATGTAACATTATGTGTCAGTTTTAAAGATTATCTTTAATGCTGTTAGAGTCTTTTGCAGAAAATCTTTTATGCTTACATTTTGAGGTGACCTGTCTAGGTTTTCCTCTAGCAGTTTGATTTACAAACTAGCAGTTTTACACTAAAACGTTGTTTAAAAGACTTGGGTGCATAATAAAATATATAGGCCTAGTTGGTTTTTCAGTTTTTTCAAGAAGCATTTGTTGGAGAAATACTTTGTTCTATTGTATTCTTTTGACATTCTTTTCAAATATTAGGTAATTAGAGCCACATTCGATAATTTCTCAGCTATCTATTTTTTTACATTGGTTGATATGCCTGATTTCTATGACAGTATTGTAAAGTATTGTTAAGATGGCTTCAAATTGTAATATGAGCAATACTGTTATGACTACTCTTTTTCTACACAGGAATGAGCTTGTTATTTCAGTCATTTAAGCATTAGTATGAATGTTAAGATTATTGTTTCTTGTTTGATGTAGAAGGTCAATGCTGCTTTATGGGGATTGCTTTGAATCTCTAGATCATATTTGGTAAGCCATTTTTAGCTTTAATTTAATCAATCATGAGAAAACTTTCCTGCTATTGGCATCTGTTTCAACTCATCCTTTCAGTATATTAAAGGTCTTTATTCTAAAGGATTTTCACTTCTGGGAAATATATATACACACAGATGCAAAATGTATTCACACACAAAGACAGGATATATATATATACATATATACATTTTTGTAAATTTTAATTTTGTACAGTTGTAAAACAATTTCCTACATAATTTTTCTCAGAAAAATTGTTATTAGTATACAAAAACATTGAAGACATTTTCAATGTTGCTTTTTTAGCCAACTATTTTGTTGAATTAATATTTCTCAGGTTTGCCAGTTTTGAAGTGGAATTTTTAATGTCTTTAAATTATAAAATTAGGTTTTTTTTACAAAGAAAGATTTCTCACTTTTCTATTTTCTAATTGTTCCCATTTTATTTCTTAATGCTTTCTTATTACTTTAGCTAAGATTTCACACAGTATTTTTAGTGGAAATATGGTTATCTTTGTCTAAGTCCTAATTTTAGAAGAAATGCTTTCAGTTATTTCTCTTTTCAGTATAATGGTGTACATAGGTTTGACATATGGCCACGATTATGTTGAGATGCATTCTTTCATTTATATAGCTTTCAAAACTTTTATCATGAGGGCATATTGGACATTTTTGGAAGTCTTTTTGAGTGTTGAGATGATATGAATTTTATATATTATCTACTGTAAGTTTTCATGAAAATTTATGTCATTTACTCTTGCCACAAATAAAAGACGCTAATATCATAATCCCATTTCAGCACTAAAAATAAATGTAGAGCTTGCAGATTTTTATTATTTTGTTGAAGGTTACATAAGGTTACATAAATGTATAAAAAATATCACTTCAGAGTTGTGCAAGACAAATCAACACAAAGAAAAACCTAAAAGAAGACACAAGAAAGAGCACAATGGAGAAAACCCCAGGAACTGCTTACCTGAGCTACCTCATATTTGTTTTAAACATTTTGAAATACCATGGTAATATATTTTTTGGAGGATATGTTCTATCACTCTTAATCTCTTATATTTGTATCTGCCATAGTTTAGCACAGTTAATTATAGCTATTACTGTTAGTGGCTTAGAATGTATACACAGTAGACTTCTGTATGTCTCCCCTATGCATTAGGTTTCTCAGGCTATTCTAAAATTATTTTATGCTTACCTCTGAGTAATATTTTACCTCAAAATTAGTGCTAAAGGAATAGCATTAACATTTTAAAAACTAAGAGTGATCTTTTTATTTTACAAATTGTAAAAGTATTTTGTACTGATACTATTGTTGTTGTTTTAGCTTTTTTGCTTTATTTTGTATTATTATTCTTAAATTTAAGCATATTTTGGTTACAGTCTTCCTTTCCTCCAAGTCCTTCCAGATCCTCTGCCTAACCACCCAAATTGAAGTTGTTTTTCACAAAGCAATCAATAATCCAATATAACAACAAAACCAAAGAATTAAAATGAAACCACACTCAAAGAGAATAAAAAAACAGCACTAAACTGTAGTTAAATAAAGGTGTGTGCATGCACACACACACACACACACAAACACACAATGGGAGTCAATTACATGTTGAACACATACAGGAGCCATATACTGGAGTGCTTGATATACTTAGTGTCACTTTATTGGAGATAACTGATTTTTCCTCTCCCTGGTATGAATGACAATTTAGTTGTTAACTTTTACTCTAGTGGCTAAGTTTTAATTCATATATTCATTTAAAAAATAAAATAAGAGTATAAAAAATATCACTTCAGAGTTGTGCAAGACAAATCAACACAAAGAAAAACCTAAAAGAAGACACAAGAAAGAGCACAATGGAGAAAACCCCAGGAACTGCTTACCTGAGCTACCTCATTGGCAGCTGGAGAGCCTGCATGGGTCCAGATGAGTCCCTCTGAATGAGGGTGACAGTTGTGTTAATCAAGCTATTAGTGGGCCCTCTGGTCATGGGACCAAGAAATACTCTGGTTACATGAACTGGCTTTTTAGAGCCCAGTCCATTTGATGGGATGCCTTGCTTAGCTTTGATACAAGAGGAAGGGATGGGTTATTATGTTAACCTGTGTTAACTCAAGGGAGTCCTTACCTCCCTTTTCTTGTTAATCTTCTTCCCTTCTGACTCTAGCATTTATTCTACCTCCTTTTCAAGATGGTGTTGGTGTGAGTGTGGGTTGGGGAGGCCTCTGAACAAGCCCAGAGGGAAGAAGGATTTTAGAGGAGGGGATGGAAGGTGGGATGGGTAGAGGTGGGGAAGGTGGTAGTGGGGACGGGAGAAGACGAAAGAGGGCAAACAATGAAGGGTATGTAAAAAGAATTTTACCAATAATTAAAATATTTTAAAAGAAGGCATAAGAGTCAGAGACCCATGCATTTGAATATCTAGTAATCCCATAGAAACACTAAATTGGAAGCCATAATATATGTGTAGCTACCTGGAGAAACCAGTTTATAATTTAGCTTTTATTATTATGTTATTATCTTGCTCAGTTTGGCTAAATTGATTTCACTTAATTTCCCTATTTTATTCTGTATACAAGTTTGAAATCTATTGATGTCAGCTCTTCTTTAATATAGAATTATCAGTTCATCCTTCTGGTGCTGACATGTCTTTCTAGAAAGAATATATATTTCTTCCATTTTTCTAATTATGGATATGGATCTCTTTATGTTACTCATATTTTCCTAATTCGGCTTTGGTGACTTATATGTGTCCAACAATTTATCCGTTTCAGTTTACTTAAATATAAGTATTCAAACTATTACATAATGATCATCTGAATTTCACTATACAATATTTTAACATCTTCTCACATCTTCTTTTACTAATTTATATCTTCCTTCTGTTTTTTGGAGAAGTTTGTTGGAGATTATCAATTTCAATCTTTTGCAAAGCAAACTATATTTATTAATCTCATAGTCTCTATTTAATCAGTTTTTACCCTAATCTTTATTTCTTGACATCTGTTCTAGAATTTTAATTGCATTTTATAGGGAACATTTAATTTTTTTCAGCTACTCTGTTTATATAGATACACATACTCCAAGTGATTGTATAACTCAGCAGCAAATTTAGCTTGTGTGTGCAAAATACTGTATATATATTAACTATATAAACTTGATTCTTAAGAACTATGATATTTTATATGGAAATTACATTACAAATCAGTGATATTTCATAAATTATGATTTTATAAATAATTAGATTTGTTAAATAAATGTCAATGTAAAACAAATAATTTATATGAAGTGGTAGTGACAAGGTTCTCATTTTCATTGGAAATAAAATAATTGTATACATTTATGTTTCTAATATATAATTTACAAGACTTACAGCAAATATTATATACCATAGTATATGCATGATTTTGGATTGTAAGAAAAAAAGACTTGGAGTCAACTATTGGGGAAAGGTTGAAATATCAGACTCACTCCTGGTCTCTTCTGCCTGTCACTTCTGCCAGTGCTTCTGTTCTGCCTGATTTCTATGAGCCCTTATATACCCTATCCTATCCAGGTTAGGATTAAAGGCATGTAGCCTTGAACTCACAGAAAGAGAAGAAGTTTTGTTTTTGGAGTTATGGGATAAAGGATGTTGATCACCACTCCCAGCTTTTCTTGTGCTGGGATTAAAGGTGTTTGTGACTGACTCAGCTGTTTGTCCTTGAATTCAAGGATCAAGAATTTCCTGAGCTGTCCGCCTAGGATTTGACTGTGGTCTCTCTGATATCCCAGGATTTATTAAATATTAAACATATATCTACACACTATGATAATGTACTTACAATAGAATAATCTAGGACCTAATATTAATATGGTAGACTCTTGAAATACTGTTTGTTTAATGTATATGAAAATTTATCAACACAAATGAAATGTAGTGTTAGAGAAGTAAGATCAAGAGACAAATAATACAACTGATCAAAATATGGAAAAATTGTAACTAAGAGTACATATTCTCCCAGCAACTAAATGGTACAAGTGATCATTTTCTATGGATAAATAATATCTATTAGAAACAATTCAAGTTTTTAAGTATCTGTTTATTCCACTCCAGTGGGTTATAAATTAACTTCCTGCAAATTTGAGGTATTTTCACTTATCCAACTCTAGAAGTCTTCAACTTACTGTTAATAGGTTGGTTTTTTTTACAATTCTGAGATAAACAAATTTGAAAACTGCATTTAACCCATTTAATTATTTTTCAATTTCTTTAAATAACCCCTACAAGCTAAATAATAATTTTCACAAGCATATAATATAAAAATTAACATTGTTCAACACATTACCACATGTAGAAAGGAACTTTCATTAGGAATAGTTTTTAAAATAGAAATGTAAAATAATGCCTACATACTGGTGGATGACTGATTAGAAAATGCTTAAAAAAAAGTTAGGATATTTTTCCAGCAGTCACAGAAATAAGAGTATAATGCAATCTAACAAAATTTCCAGTAAAATATTCATTTACAATCTGATTTAATATTCTTATACTATTTTCAGAATATTCCCTGATAGCATTTCTTTACTGAAGTTAACACGATAATTTTTCCCTGCTACCAATTATGCTGCAACAAATTCACTATTTCAGAAAAGATCTCTGTGTTATTTGAAAACAGTAAAGTCAATCCATCATTTTAATGACTCAATAGGCTGTGGTATTTAAAATTCACCAACTTTAGAGTCTTTGAGCGACTCTTTTGCATAAACTTCCCCCACTATCTTAACCATTCTAAACACCCATTCATCTTGAAGATGCCCTGTCAAGCACCTTACAGATACACCTGTCTATGAAATGTTATAGAAAAGTTAATATAAAAACACTTCATAGTTTAAAAAGTTTAATGTTGTAAAACAGCCTGACAACAGCAATTGTCTCTGGAGTTGAAATGATCATGTGCTCAGTGTATGATATGATTAGGGGAATGAAAACAAATTTATATCATCAGATCCACGGACTTCTGGTGTCTGATCACTTTATTCATTGCACATGGTTTTTTTATACTAGATTTATTTTACCATGAGTTCACACAATAGCAAACACATTTACAGATGTAGTTATTTTATATTAAAATACTTAAGTATATTATATTAATTTCATTTATTTTAATTTGGGGGTCATTATGTTTAACAGCTCTATCATATTAATATTTGTTAGATTTGCTGACTCCCATTTTGACAGTGAAAATGATCTTTACTAACTACCTGGCCTTTATTATCTTCCAAGTCAATATAATAACCTTCTTAGTAAAAATAAGTAGCTGTCTATGATGTTTGTAACTCGGGTGTCAAGTAGAGTACTTCATAGGGTGTTTAACAGTCTTGGCAATGGGCAGGAAGTTTTAGACAAACCTCACAATTAGAAATTATTATATGGTAAAAGATAGAATAAAGGTCTTGATTCAAACCTAGAAAGTTTTAAATGGCTGGTGTAATGCCTTGGTAAAACTCTTCCAGAAATAGGTATAGGTAAAATCTTACTCAAAGAGAATCTAATGTCATAGAAGATAATCCTAAAAGTTAACAAGTCAAGTGGGAGTATACAGGACATAAAGTTCCTAAATAACCAAGAAAATAATTACAAAAGTAAAGAGAGAGCCTACCATATAGGAAAAGCAAGCAAAGAGGTGAACAGAAACATAAGTTTGCTAGCTACAAATTTTTGTGCATTAGTATCTGAGATAAACAAAGAAAAGAAAACCTAAATACTAGAAAATAAATATATCCATTTAAAAAAATGGTCCATTAAATTTAATGAATGTCAAAAGAAAACATGCAAATAGCCAATATATATTTGAAATAAATAGTCTTAACATTTGGAGAATAAATATTAAAACTCAGAATACCCATTATGCCCCCCCATGGGTATTCTGAGGGAAACAAATGGCATATGGTCAAAATTTTTGGAAATAGATTTTAGAAAGTCAGGAGGATGCAAGATAAGAAGTTAGAAGGGTGATGTGAGTGTGCATATGTGTATATGTGTGTATATGTAGCTTCATGGGGAGTTGTAGGTGGTGAAAATGTGATTTTAATCATGAGGCAATGCATCCATATATAAAATACTTAAAAAATAAGCATTTTAATTCATAAAATAGGCCAAATGAGAACAAATGTTTAGAAAGGCATGCACTAAGAGGAATCATTTTTTAACAATACTTTGCTTACTTCTCACCACTATACTCTGTAGAAAGGTTCAGCTGACCTCCAAAATACAGGTTGATATAAAAAGATCTAGATGTCAAACATGTACTAGTAATAAATCATGAATAAATTTATTTTGAAGCAATTATTTTATATATTATTTCATTATAAATTATGAAGCAAATTTGAGTCCTAATGAGATATAAACACTCCTTTTTCTTTTTGTTGATACTAGATTGTTTTATCATATAATACACCCAGGTTGCAGGATTCCCTCCCTCCCTCTACTGTAGTAGTATTCTTCTGGCCTATCTGGACTAGTTAGTACAGACCCACAGACCCCAGTCCCACAAAACACACAGATGCTTATATTAATTTTACACAGATTGACCTATGGCCCAGGCATATAACTTGCTAATTCTTAATTCTTAAACCAACCCATAATTCTTATCTTTTTCAGCCATATATCTCGGTACATTTTCCAAAGCAGCATTCTGGCTTCTTTCCTCTGGGTCTACTGGTGTCTCTGGTGGCTTCTCTACTTTCTCTCTGGCATCTCTGCTGATGATGTCGCTTCCAGTTCCCAGAGTCTTCTTAGTCTGGTAGCCCTTCCCACACTTCCTGTCTGCCTCTGGCCAATCAGCTTTTTATTAAACCAGTAGGAGGGACAAATATTTACAATGCACCAGAACACAGTCACACTACACTCTACCCCTCCCAGTTTCTTCTGGCCTTCTCTCCTGCATGGATCAATTCATTTTCTTTCATTAGGAGTCAAACAAGCTGCTGAGATATAACAACAAAATAATATAAAATTTCAAAAGATGAAACAGATAAAACAAAAAGACCACAAGAAATTCAGGAGTCCTACAAAGTCATTAAACTAAAAGCCATATAATATAGGCAAAGACCCTGGTGAAGATTCTTGAAGGCCCTGTTCACACTGACTCAGCCATTATGAGTTCATATGACCTTGCTCAGTTGATTTAGATGGATTGTGGGTTTTTTTTTTTTTTTTTTTTTAATGTCTTCTATCCCTTCTGGTATTTTGTTGTTGTTTGTTTGTTTTGTTTTTGTTTTTTATCTTTCTGTCTTTTCTTCCTCCCAGTTTAGTTGCTAAGACTTGAGTTGGGAGCCTTTATGTAGATATTCCATTTAGGGTTGAGTGTTATGAGGTCTCTTATGCTCTGCATAATGTCTGGTTGACAGTCTCTATATCTGTTCACATCTGCTGCAGGAAGAAGCCTCTCTGCTGTTGGGTGAATAAGGAATTGACCTATGTGTATAGCAGTATGTTATCATGGTGGAGTGAGAGCAATAACAAAGAGGGGAAAAAAAGGAAATAGAGAAAGAGTTAGAGATGTTAATAGAGGAAGCTAATATGGTGTTGGAAAGAGCCTGGGTGCTAAGGAAATCTTCAATAACTCACAGAATGTTTCTGATTAAGTTTCCAACCTATATTGGAAGGGGTGCCTAGAAAGGACATAACCTATACTCAAATGAATAATTACCCTAAGTGTCATCACAGAAAATACATCCAACAATGAATAGAGGTGGAAACAGAGATCCATGACTGAGCACTGGGCAGAGCTCCTGATCCAGCTGAGAGCAAGGGAGGAGAGTCTTTATGAGCAAGCAGATAGGTATTATGAGGAAAATTCCCACAATGATGGCTACCTGGAGCTCTGGGGAGATCATGGACCAAGAACAGCTACTGAAGAACTATCAGAAAAAAAGAGGTAGGCCCTCCAAGGGTAGGCATGTTGATTGATATGAACAGGCAGTATGTGGAGCCTCAAAGGGTAGGATCAGACTGTGTTTCTGTGCATAGGATGGCACCTTGGAGCCCATTCCTTTAAGAGGAACACCTAACCCAGTCTTGATAGTAGGATGAGAAAATTGGACTTGCCTGGAGTTGATGGGCCAAACCTAGGAGACCCACCTTGGGACTTGCCTGCAGTGGATGGGCCATGCCTAGCTGACCCACTTTGGAACATCTTGTTCTTTTCAGAGAGGGAATGGGTAGATGGGGAAGGAGGAGCCTGAAGGCTGATTGGGAGGGATTGGGAGGAGGGACAGGAGGGGGAGCAAAGGGATACATGAATAAAAATACTTTATTTTATAAATATATTAAAAGATCATTTGATTTAAGGAAGAGAATGAAATGATTCATGCCATGATCCAACTCATTATTGTGTATGCTAACTTAAAATTTAATAAATACATGAATGAATAAATAAAATATATATGACTGACTCAAAAAAAATAAAGACTACTTCATCAGGTGGTAGAATAACTGCAAAAAAAAAAGAAGTAATTTTATTGTGTTTTAAAAAGGAACAGACGTATTTGGTTTTACCTTAGGTTCCTGAGATTTCTTTTATCAGAATCCTGGACACCCATGCAGTGTTGTGTATGGACTTCATCTCATGGAAAGGATGTTAAGTCAAATTGAATATTGATTGGATACTTCCACAAGCTTTGTGCCACCATTGTATTAGCATATCCTGAAGGCAAGACAACATATTATATCAAGAGTTCATGGTTGGATTGCTGTTTATGTTTTTGGTTTGGTTTGGTTTGGTTTTGGTAGCTTGGAGCATACAATTCCTGTACCAAAGATGCTAGAATATAGGGATAAAAGCTCTATATAAGCAAATGGTTGATTTCTTTATGTTCACGATATTATATAAGGGTTTTATTCATAAGTGTGTCCTTGCAGTCAGTTTGTAGAGAGTATCATACATTCTTGTAAATAGTCACTTTTGTTCAGTGGTCTCCTTGGAACTTCTTTGGCAAACAACTCAATTAGATGTAATACAATCCCTGGACTGGAAGCTACATTTGACAACAAACTCCAAAGGTATTAGCTCATCTATGTTCATAGCAGCATTATTTGTAATAGCAAGAACCTGGAAACAACCTAGATGTCCCTCAACTGAAGAATGGATTAACAAACTGTGGTACATCTACACAATGGAATACTACGCAGCAGCAAGGAAAAATGATATCCTAAAATTCACAGGCAAATGGATGGATTTGGAGAATATCCTCCTGAGCGAAGTCTCACAAAC
>PVIH01017166.1:0-42889 GCA_004025045.1 Sigmodon hispidus
TTAAATAAAAAATTATTATTAAAAAAGAACTTATCATGTAAGCATTCCCTTTCAGAACAATAGTCATTCAATGATTTATACACAATGCACACGTGTATGTGTGTTTGTGCATACGTGTGGACAGCATAAGCCAGCCACCTTACCCTGACACAGCTCCTCCCATTCTCCTTCTCTCATCATATAAGCATCTACTAGCATGTCCAAATTTTTTTACATAGATTCAGGAGATTCAGTTCCCTCCTTTGACCCCCAACTGAACCATCTCTCCAGCCCCTCAACTAGTTTTATCAAGTGATTGTTTACTTCCAAGGTTCATTCAGGAGATTCAATATTCCTAAACTTTGTCCAACCTAAACTTCTGCCTTGCCATTAGCAGAACTCCATGTTGCACACTGAAGGAATCATCTCAAAACAAGATTCCTTAAATGTCACAAATCACCTGTCCTTGACACCTATTTAAGACACTATGAGGATTCTGTGCTCACAACAGTCTCCCTTACCACAGTGTACAGTATGGGAACTAGGCTTTTGCTGGCTTACTCATCTACTTTGGTGGACTTCTGGAAGACTCTAAAGCTGGAAAACGTCATAAATATAAACTCAAAGTAACCATGAAACTATGGAATCTAACAACATAAAATTTTGTATAGCAACAAATACCATGAAGAAACCAACGGACATATGGCAAACTGGTGGGAAATATTTTCAACATATATCACAGAACATTAAAAAGAAACTTGAAAATTGAGCAATGGGATTCTGGATGTAGGTCAGTATCAGGGCATTTGATCCCAGATTTAAGGTTACCAGGTTTAAGAGAACAAGGGAGAGAGAGAGAGAGAGAGAGAGAGAGAGAGAGAGAGAGAGAGAGAGAGAGAGAGAACATTTTGCATTTGGAAGCTGAAGCAAGAAGACTAGAAATTTGAGATCAGATAATGAGGTCCTGTGGTGATTTGTTACATATTTAATAAAACCTGAAATATTGAGAGAAGGCACTCTGTCAAATCCTAGGCAGACAGCTCAGGAATTTCTTGATCCTTGAGTACAAGGACAAACAGCTAGGATTCAATGGTACACACTTTTAATCCCAGCACAGAAAAAGCCTGGGAGTGGTGACCTACACCCTTAATCCCATAACTCCAGAAACAGGACTTCTGTTTCTGTGAATTCAAGGCTAGCTACAAAATAGAGTAGCTCACAAATTTAATCCTAACCTGGGAGATACAGTTGAAGAGAAGGGTATGTAAGTCCTCATAGGAATCCAGCAGAGGAAGAAGCGACCAGGAGCAAGCCTGAGGAAGTTGGAAGATAGCGGGGTGAGAATTGACTGTGGTGTTTCCTCTCTCTGATATTTCAGCCTTTCCCAATATTTGGCTCTTAGTCTCTTTCCTTACAATCCAAATTCATGCTACAAGATCCTTTATGAAAAAAATTGGTAAAAAAAAACATGGCATGTGTGCATATGCATGTATACATATTAGAAATAGTTTTAATAAGTCTATGAAAATATAAAAATTAGGTTTTTTGCATGTGGGGATAAACACACACACTGACTACCAGGTGCCACACAACAGTTTATTTCAGATAGTTACCAAGGTAACCCAAGGAAGAGCAGGAGAGAGGAGAGAGAAAAAAGATAGAGAGAGAAAAGAAAGGGAAGGGGGAGAGAGAGTGGGCTGCCACACGGTCTTTCTTTTTAAGAGAAGGGGAGGGCACATCCACGTAGCCAAGCCTATGGGCGTACCCTCTGTAGGCACTACCTCCGTTGGCTTTACCACGTGGCCATTACATGCCAGGAATTCTTATTTCAACCGGTACCATAATGAGTCTACCATGTTCCAGGAACACTTACACTGGGGCTACAGAAAAAAGATAAAGAGTCAATGCAAACGGACATCCTTGGAGGGAGATAGAAATGTTTCTAAATGGGATTGTGGTAATAATTGTCCTTGTCTTAGTTATGTTTTCTATTGTTGTCATAAAGGCACCGTGACCAAGAGCAACTTGAGAAAGAAAGGATTTATTCAACTTACAGATGGAATTCATCATGAAGGGAAGGAAGTCAAATGAAACTAAGATAGGAGCTGATGCGGAAGATGCGGAAGAGTGGGGCTTCCTCGTTTGCTCCCCATAGCTTTCTCAGCCTACCCCCCCCTGCCCCCCGCCCCTACCCAGCGGTGGCCTCACCCACAGTGACCTGCATCCTCCCACAACAATCACTGATTAAGAAAATGCCTACAGACAAATGCAGGAATCTCAACTAAAGGTTCCTCTTCCTGGATTACTCTAGCTTGTGTCAAGCTGACAGAATCCTAAGCAGGATAGTGCTTCTCTGTTAATAGCCATCATCACTGAGTTTAACACACAAATGAGCACGTTCTATGGCATAAAGTCACACCTCAATAAGGTTGCTTACAACCTGGTTCTTCTCAACCCCTTTCTTTCAATTCTCACAGCCTCTTATCTACTTCCATGGTCTAGGCCTACCCACAGTCACAAATCCTTATTTGCCAAACACTGAAAGTTAGAATCCATATATAAGAAAACATGGTTTTGTCTGAGGCTGAAAGTCAAAGCATGAAAAGCTACATATCACATAAACAGAAGCAGGAAGTAGGCAAGAGTAGCCATTGTTATACTTGACGAAGTCGACTTCAAACAGAATGAAGCAGAAGACATAAAGGCCAGTACACTTGGAAAAGCAAAGAATCCATCCACGATATAGAACAATGATAAATGTATTTGAATCAAATGTTGGTATACTCAATCATAAGGAAAACACTACTAGACACAATGAGACAGGTATATCTAAATTAACAGAGTAGCTTAAATAACCAATTCATCAAAAGATCAATTTTCCAGACAGAAATTGAACAAAAAACTTGAGACTTAAACTGCATGATAAATCAAATGGGTTTAACAAATGTCAATAGAATATTTCACCCAAAGCCTTCAGGTTAAGCATTCTACTCAGCAATCCAAGTAACTCTCTCCAAAGAGATCATATTCTGGGCCATAAGAGAGAGTCTGTTGAAATAGGATCTCATGTGCCTCAGGCTGGCCTTGAATTCCTAATCCTTTACAAAGCCTCCCAAGTACTGGGATGTGCATCGCCAGGATCAACTTGTTTCAGAGTTTTGAAGTAAGCTTTTGAAAATTCTCTCTCTCTCTCTCTCTCTCTCTCTCTCTCTCTCTCTCTCTCTCTCTCTCTCTCTCCTCCTTCCCTCCCTCCCTCTCTTCTCATTGCCAAGCTCCCTCCCACAGTATTGCTTGTAGAGAACCAAATGTCCACCACAGCAGCAGGGAAGGCACCAGAGACAGGAAACAAATTCACTCCTTAGGCCAGGATAGAAAAAATGTTTATTTACTATACTAATAAAAGGAAAGCAGGACAGGCAATAGCTGGAGTACTATGTGTGCAAATCTGAAATAAAAATGAACAGAAATTGAAATGACTTTTTTGTTTAGTTTTTCAGACAGGGTTTCTCTGTGTAGCTTTGGCTGCCCTGGAATTTGCTCTGTAGACCAGGCTGGCCTCACATTCACAAAGATCTGCCTGCCTCCTCCTCACAAGTGTCAGAATTAAAGGCCTGTGCTACCACTGCCCGGCAAAATAATTTCTCAGATGCTACCAGAACAGAAGAAAACTAGAACAAGAAAAGCTCTACAAACACATGGATATTGTGCAACATAGTCTGAAATGATTAGTGAGTCACAGAAAGAAATAATGGAAGAAATTATAAGCCTTTTTAGAATAAAATCAAAATCACTTATCAAAACTTTTGGGATAAGAAGCTGACAGGGAAGTTCACAGGCATGAGGGCCAACATCAGTGTCTCAGACATTTCCAACCTACTGACACACCTCCAGTTCTTAGAAACACAAGAGAAACTCAACTCCCAAACTACTAAATGCAAAGAAATAAAAATATATCAAGATAGAAATCAATTACAGGGAAAAGCACTATAAAGAATCAATGAAACAGTCATTCTTCAAAAAGATAATTATGAACAGATCTTAGACAAATTACCAAAAAGAGAAAACCCCAACTAACAAAATTATTGATGAAAAGGTGGGCAGAAGAATAAACACTATTGATATATAGAGGATCGTGAAGGAATACTTGGAAAATCTATGTTCCCATAAATGAGAAAATATGGATAAAACAGCAACATTTCTGCACATATACCACCCACCAATATTAGAACTAGTGGTTATAAACAGCTTAAACAGATTTACAATAAATAACAAGATTGAATCTCCCAAGTAAAAAATGTCTGGACTCATTACTAAATTCCACTACAGCTTTAAAGACAGGATAATGCCAATGCTTCACACATTTTATTAAACAGAAGGAGAGATACACTAGTGAAGTCATTCTGTGATGCCAGTACCATATCACTCAGTTACTCATCTAGTTTGCTTTTCATTGCTAAGACCCAACATTTATTTCAGCTTATAGTTTACAGCCCATCCTGCAGGGAAGTCAGGGCAGGAACCAGAGCAGAAGCCATGGAAGAACACTGCTGACTGGCTGCCTCCCCATGACTCACTCAGTTTGCTTTCTTATACCACCCAGGACTACCTACCTGCCCAGGAGTATGGAGGAAAAAAACCTAAAATTTATATGAAAACACACAAGACTCCAAAAGGAATAGTAATCAAAAACAAAAGCAATTCTGAAGATACTATAATATCTGATTTTAAACTACAGTAAACAGCTATACTAAAAAAAAGTAATATGCTACTGCTATAAAAACAGACACATCACATAGTAGAATAGAATAAAGGACCTGGAAATAAGTCCAAGTAACTATAGCAGTGTAGTGGGAAATCAATAACTATATATGTGAACGATTGTGTCAGAGGACTGGAGATGAGCGGGATGTGGTTAACTGGAAAGGATTTTGAAAGCAGACCTCTGAGGGAGAGGTCCAGGACAGGAAGCCGGCATTCTCTCTCGAGATTTCCTGACCAGTTGCGCGGGTTTTTGAACTGATGATGCGGCTTCTGGGTGTGCGCAGTTCGGGCCAGTGGAGCGGAGTTCAGACGTACAGCGTGGGGATGAGGAGTTTTCCTTAGAAACGCTCCGGCGCGCTGCAACCATATCCCTTCATTTTCTCTTAAAACCTTCTCTGTTTTATAAGTGATTTTCACAAAATAACCCCCATTTAAAACATATCTCATGGCGAGTTTTTACCGCCATATAGCAGTCTACTCTTGGGCAAAGGACAAAACACACTGCGAAATTAGACATCCATATGCAAAAAATGAAACTAGATCTGTATCTGTCAGGAAAATATAAAATATACTAGAGTCTTAAAATATAGGAGGAAAACACCTCAAGAAAAAGATAAAGCAAGAAATTTTCAGGAAGAACACTAATGTCTTAAGAAATAATAGGAAGATTGACAGATGATATTGTATCAAATTAAAAGGCTCGCAGAGTGAAGAAAACAACCAGGGTGAAAAGACAACATACAAACCTAGAGAAAATCTTTGCCAGCTGTACATTTGACAGATAATTAACATATAAAATGCACAGAGACCTCAAAAAACTAAATGTGAAAAAATCTGGGCTGTGTGAGATGACTCAGTGGTGATGAGCACTCACTGCTCTTCCAGAGCACTCATGCATGATAGCTCATAGTTGCCTGTGACTCCAGGTCCTTCTGGTTCTGAGGGCACCAGGCAGGCAGACAGGGCAGACAAAACACTCATACACAAAAATTAAAAATTTTAACAATTAAATATGGAAAATCAAACCATCCAGTCATCAAGTGGACAAATGAATTGCACAGGCAGTTCTCCAAAAAAGAAATACAATCAGGTGGTAAACACGTGAAGCAGGTTCAGCATCTTTAGCCATCAGAAAAATGCAAGTTGCATCTTCACTGAGATTTCATATCACCCAATTCTGTTACCATCAAGCAAACAAATGACAACCAATGCTTAGCAATTATACACTTATACACTGCTGGCAGAAATATAAACTATTGCAGTTACTATAAAAATCAGCTGGAGGGTCCTCAGGAGCACTAAAACTAGGACTACCATGTGATCCGGCTAACCTATTCTTGGGACTCTGGAGGCAGCAAACCTCTGAGATACCCAGGTGTCCATGTTTACAACAACCAATCACAACTCGTTCTGGGTCTTGGAATCTAACCCATTGATACTGGCTCTCTACCCAGTCTACTCATCTTCTACCTCTGAATAGAATGGAAATGAGCTTCTCTGTCCCTGGAGGCTTCAATTATTAGTTTCTAAACTCTCAAGCCGAAGGCAGAATAGAAACCCCTGACGCCTCCTGCAGGAACCTAGCAGAATCAGGATGATGGACAAATTGACCTCCCAATTTTTGCCTTGGGCTGTTTTGAGTCCTAGACCCTTCAGGAAGTAAATGACTGTTGAATAAATGAACAAATGAGAGCATTATTTTAATGCATGGGTGTTTAGTGTTCAGTTTTTCATAAAGATGTTATTTTCATGTCCAGGATAAGAAGCTGAATCTTGTTTACGGCTCTTGGCAATAGCTGATGTGCACATGGATGGATCTCCTGCCTACAGCCTTGCCCTTTTGACAAGACACTTCTATTCTGCTCCACAACACTATCTACAATGGCCACTAAGCTGACAAGTGCTTTATCACTTCTTGTACCTCTCCTCCTGTCCTGGGTCTCTAACGTTTGCCTTAATCCTGAGAACAGCAGTTACTGCGCATGCCAAGGAGAGAGACTTTATCCCTGGGATTTGGTCTAAGGGCAGGGACTCCACCGCAGCCATCATTCTCAGTATTAATAATCAAGATGGCCTTAATTGTAAGATATGGTCACCTCTCATCAGTGTCTCCTCTCTCTACTCCAAGCTTACTGTAATCTTGTCTCCATGAATTTGCTTATTGTGACATTTTGTATAAGTGGTATCCTATCACACGGTACTTATCCTTCTGTGATTGGGTTACTGCACCTGGCACATTGTTTTCACAGTTAATCCATTTGCCATAGAATTCTTCATTGTTTTTATAGCTGAATAATGTTTCCTTTCATTTGGACATCACAGCTTGTCCATGTTTCTGTTGGTGGGTACATGTGGATGCTTCTCTTTTGGGATACTGTGAATAGTATGGCTACATACATTTGAGTACAAATATTTGTTTCAGCCTCTGCTTTTAATTCTTTGGAATGAAATGAATCACTGATCATATGGTAATTCTGTATTATACTTCTTAAGAGTGTGTTTCATAGCGAAAGTGCTGTTTAATAGCCTAATGTACCAAATTTTCAATTTCTCCACATCTTCATCAGCACTGGTGACTGTTCTTCTGACACTCATGAAGTGGCACCTCCTTGGGATTTGATTAGCATTTTTCATGTGTCTATGTATAGCATCCTCAGAAAATATCTATTTATTCTCCTCATTTAAAATAGAGTTGTCATGCTGAGCATTGTAGCATACATCTTAATCTCAACACTCTGGAGGGTGGATTTCTATGACCTCAAGGCCAGCCTTGTCTACACAGCAAATTCCAGGCCAGTCAAGACTAATAGTGAGATTTTAAAAAAATCTAAAAATAAATAGAAATCTTGTTACGGTTTAAAAAAATCAATCATTTTTAGCAGCATAATGTATTATGATTTTTTAAATATATAAACTACTCTAAATTTCTTCATTAAAGCTCACTAAATAATACATAAAAGTACACAATCCATTTACTGTGGTGCTGAATCTTATACTTCCTGGCCTTTTGGTCAGAATTTTTGCACTTACACTCACTAGGGCTATTAGTCTGTAGTTGTGATGTACTTGTCTTTGTCTTTGGGGTGATGCTGGTGTCATCAGTGAATTGGGGAGACTCTACCCTCCCTTGCAAGTGTCTGAGACTGGAAAGCGCTGCTTCTCTGTAACTGTTTGATGCAGGACAATGAAGTCACCTTGTCCTGGGCTTGTTTGGGGAGGTTTCTCATTGCTGATTCTATCTCCATGCTTAAAACTGCTTTATCTGAATAAATTGCTGCTTTCTTCTTGAATCAGCTTTAGTAGCTTGTGAGTTTCTACAAACTGGTCCATTTTATCTATCATAAATTATGCAACTTTATGAGACATAGCTGCTCATATTTTCTTACAATCATTTTTTCCTTGTGAAGTGTTAAATAGTTCCCTTATCATATTACCTGGGTATTACTCTTTTTCTTAATTGACTTAAGGATTTTTTATTTTGTTTATCTTTTCAAAGAGTCACCTTTTTATTTTATTGACGTTATTTTTCTAGTTTCAACTTAATTTTTTCTGTTCTAATCCTTATTTATTTGTCTACATGATTCTCAACTCAACTGTAAAAGACTCAGGAATTATTCTCTTCTCAAATTTCTAAAACATAAGAATAAATTATGTTTCTAGTGTCATCAGGCAAAGAACAGCTCATGCTGTTATATTTTCTGTTTAATATTTGTGAACAATTTTCTATCCATTATAACATTCTTATGAAGACATTTAGGAAAAAACCCAAGCAGTCATTAAAGAAACCACCTATATCAAATGTTAAGGATACTTTCCAAATTGAACTTCTAGAAGGCTAAAAGATGGCTCAGGGATTTAGAGAAGATGTTACTCTTCCAAAGAAACTGGGTTCGATTCCCAGCACCCACATGGCTACAGATATCTGTAATTCCAGTTTGAAAGAAGCCAACACCCATACCTAACCTCAGCAGGCACCAGACATGCATGTGGTAGGCATACATATATGCTGGCAAAACAGTTATACCATAAAATAAGTAGACAAATCTTATAACGTTAAAGTATTTATGGAGGAGGACAACACAGAGAATTCTTAGATGTAAACAGGAAGAACTGAAGTCAGCTCTGACTTTTAGGCCCTCATGCTATCAGAAGCCATATCAGACTGCAGAAAACAAGCTCAGTGAGAACTATCCATTATGTTATAAGCTGCTATCTCTCACTTGAGAGAATAATGGTATTCTGTAGCGTGGCTTCTACAGCCCTCCTATAAGGCATGGTGTACATGGAGGCTATCTTCTTAAGGCTCTATGCTAAGAAAGTGCCTTCTGTTTGATTTTCTTTGTATATCCTGCTTAGCTTTTATTTCACCTTGCCTACAAGTGTCCTGACCTACATTTCATTCTACCCACCTGCTTCTAATGTCCCATTACCTTCTATACTCCACAGGCCCAAGATAATACATAACCAAGGAAATGGGATTAGGATATAAGCACCTGTGATTTTTCTATTGCCCTTAGTAAGTGATTTTAGCAAAATCAAGCAACACTTGAGAGCCCAGTCAACAGGTAAGAAGGCAAAAAGGTATGAGGAAAAGAAACACAAGATGGCCCCACTTTAATTACATTCTAGAACTGATGTAACTTTCTTTTTGTTGGGTAACTTCAGGAAAGGCATGTGAATTCTGTTTCTACATTCACAACATCTTATAAATGTTGGCTATGAGATAACTATACTGCATGCAAGGCAAACAGTATTTCTATATTGTGCCTTTCCATACTGCTCTTTTCATTCATTCATCTATACCCACACCTAACACGTAAATAATTCACCCACCTCTTCCCAAAAGAATTGCTAAGAATCTGCTTACTGTGAGATAGAATGAATGTTTCTTATTGCTACCTGTATTAGGGTATTAACAAATTTTTAGCAGCCCTGAATTAATCTCTTAGAGCACAGAATCCGACAAGAGGCACAATGGGAAAGATGATGTGGGATAAAGGATATTGTTTGTGGAACTATTATATTTGCTTTTGTGGACAGTGAACTATCTTGTTTAATAAGGTGGCTGCAAAAATGTGTGTAGGTTTACAGGGACCTATATTGCCTTCTGACTTAGGCACTGTTTGACATTTAATATCTGCTGTTATACCAAAGACAGACAACCAACTCGATCCAAGCAAAAATCCTTTCCTACTATGACAAACGAAGGAAATCAAAGCTAAAAGTGAAAAAAGATAGTTTCAAATTGTCCATGGAGGTTATAGAAATAGACATTCATAGGCTAAATTAAAAAATCTGCCCCCTCTACTAAAGAACTAACAAAACAGAAGAACCACTATGATCCAAGGGTGAGAAAAGACTTTGTATTTTGGAAAATTAACACTGCACATGAAAGATGCTAATATAATTATAACCATGTATTTTGTGCTCAAGACAAGATTTTGGCTTTTTGAGGCAGGATTTCTCTGTGTAGCCTTGGGTGTCTCAGAAATTGCTATGTAGACCAGGCTGGCCTCTAATACACAGAGACTCACCTGTCTCTGCCTCCTAAGTGCTGGGAAAGGCGAACACCACCACAGGTGAGACAATATTTTTTTTAAAGCAAGGTTTGGAATTCCTTCTTTATCTTTGTGATGTGATATCAATTTGCTTTAGGTATAGAAGACTTCCGGAGTAAGTTATGTTGCTAAGCAGCAGTGCTCACTCACACAGGAACACCAATAGAAAAGATCAGCAAATGTGTAGCAATTGTTTCATCCATTACATGGGGAGTGGCAGATGATGCAAAGAATGTTAGTAACTTAAGCCTATCAGAATCTTGGTCTGTTTATAATATAGAACCAAGTTTTAATAAAAAGAAAAATATTAACAATGTCTTAGTACATGTCAGGACATCAGAAGTACAGCTTTGTCAATGTCTTCAAGCAGGGCATAATGGAGAATATAATCAGCAAGTCATCTCCATGCTTATGTGTAGGCTAGTAAAATTCTCCACATCAGCTAAAGCACAATTCTAATTAATTCAATGCAGCTAGGTTAGACAACAAACTGTGCTTACCTATTGTTTGGGAGTAAACATAGCTTACAGTCTACAGCTGACCTGAACAGCCTATACAATCAAGCAAGTTTGAAGGAAATGCCTTTGATGTAAGGATCACTCCAGCCCTGTCCATTTTACATCATCTCCTCTGCAGCTATTTACCATGGTGAAAAGTCAGTAGACATTAAATCAACAACTGGAGAGAGCAGAGGAGGAATGACAGGACCGGAGAGCAGAAAGATAACTGAGCAGTAGCTTTCCTGGCAAAGGCATAAAGTCGGTTGCTTAATGCAGCTGTGAGATAATAATTATCTATGAAAAATGACCATCTGTCAGTTTACTTGTCTGAGGGGAGAAGTGGAAATTAAAAAAATTTAAATGCTGCCTAATAGAAATAACTGATAATAGGGTGGATCAAGAGTCCTCACACAGTTTTTATGTTAACTGCCTCACTCAACTCTTTGAATCTTATGCCATTGCTGCTATAGGTGTAGTTTGTATGCACATTCACCTTTTTATAGATGAAACAGAGCAGAAGAGTTTAACTTGCATAAGATCTCATGGACAGTTAACAATGAATTTTGAGTATAAAGCTAGCAAGCCTACTATCAGAGTCTGTATTGTTATATATTATATCCTCTTAAAAAGAATAGCAAATGACTATCACTAAGATACTATATATGGTACTATGTAATGTTCTGATTATAATGGCTATTTTAGGAGTCCTATAAATAACATGCAAAAAGAATACAGCCTATTCTTTAGTGCTTGAAAAAGTTCTACTGAAAAAATAATGCAAAGTGGCTGAATTAAGCTTCCCTCCCGCTCTAGGTGCAACAGCTAATTTTCACTGGTGGATAAAATTATACTATCACTACAAGTCCAAGTCATATTTTTTGACTCTCAAAGCTGACCGATCAACTTTTATTTGTTTCTCCCACTTCTTTTCATCACAAATCCTTTCCTACTCTTTCATTTCAATTACAAATTCAAGCTAGTCAAACCCAATGTGTGAGTTACATGTTCCAAGGCTCCACTCCTGGCCTCTCTCTCTTCAGGTAATCTTGGCTCCATTATTACTAGTCTGGCCATCTGGCATGGGTCCCATGAAGTCCCTACTACAATGCTTACACATTTAGCCATATGTTCTTCCCCATTTTCACTGAAGAGACAAGTTCTCTTCTTCTGTTGCAAATTAAATTATCTCCATCTGGGTTCCATCTTCTTCCATTTCTTCCAATACCTTGATGCACTAATTTTCCATTTTGTCTCTTGTTGTACATATGCAGATTTACCAAGCATACTGCTGTAGCTTTCCAGAGCCTCTTATAAGGGAGAGTAACTCACTCCTGATCTCTACAAAGGGCAGTCATTCTTTGTACCATGTGTATGCCACCCGATTATAGATTAGCAGATGGGTAGTTCTCTTGAGGAACAGTCAATTTACACACTGATCTGAGAATTAAGACATTGCTTGACATGAAAACACAGTTTCTCATCCAACTATATCTCATTACTCTAAGAATTAGCAGTATATAATATGAAACATGGGTGGATTCTTATTATTAAATAAGTTATACAATTTTCTCTGTGACCAGTTTGTGGAAGTCATTTACTTCAATGTGCCATGAAAATAAACACATTCTTCTATACAATTCCTGTAGAGCTCAGTGCAGAAATAACAACATCAAACATTACTACTAATAAACACAGCGATAGCACCTCCTTATACGGGTTTTAAGCATCTCTGTCAATATCCCCACAATGTAGGTTCTAAGATTCCAAAGTTTTCAGATAAGAAAGCTAACGCTTAGAGAGTTCAGATAACTTATGTTCCCAGTTAGTGAGTCATAGAGTTTAGAATCTGTTTCCAGAGCTTGTGAATCTAGACTTTCCTTTTTCAAAATATGTCAAGGCTTACTTTAAATCCTTGTCAGAGTAACATGATGTTAAAAACATAGGGATTGGGTTTACCTAAGATTACAAAACATAATAAACTTATGAGATAATCAGCAGGAAAATAATACCCAGCTAGGGACAAATTTAATGTAGGAGACACTTCAGTACACCCTAGGTTTTGTATGTAGCTCTGACAGGGTCACTACAGACAGATTAACCAGGAAGAGGTAAAGATTTGGTGGCTCCTGAGGATTCCAAAGCATGAAAGTGGTCATTTCTTTCCAAGGTGATCATTATTAAACACATGTGTGGACAAACTACAGTTCTACCTGGCACAAAGATTCGCTGAATGAATGTCGAGCAATATCTGACAGATGAATGTAAAAAGAACTAAAAAAAAAATAAATCCAAAAAATTGGCTAAGATATTCTATGGGTTTTGTGAGAAGCATTGTCAGCCCAAGTGACATAATTTCATTTAAGATATTTATGTATGGGTGCATAAATGTATTAGACATAATTTACATAAATAGGAAACAATATGATTCCTGGAGACTTTATGAAATATCTTTAATGGCGCTTGTCCCTTATTCTTCCCTCTCCTGTACTGACCATCTTCCCTCCTCTATAGAAGCCCCCTTCCCAGATTTTCCCATTTCCCCCTTCAATTACCTGCATCCTACCACAACCACCCCCAGTACCCAGCATGGAAAATCTCCATTTGAGTGGTAGGTCGGGATAGTCCAAGTGACCTCCAAAACAATACAGGCCATTGCTGTTGCCCTCAGCTGCCTCTCAGAGGTTGAAGTTAAGTCTCTATTGCTGAAAGCACTACACACTTTGGACAGAGGACCCAGAAGATTGCTTCTGTTTAGCTTACATAGGACAAAAAGTATTATTTACAATGCCAAGGGAGGGATGTAATCAATAATGCTATCCAGCTGTGATGCCTATGAACCACAACACTGATCAGCCTGGCAGGACATTCCAATGATGGAATAGTGGTACTCATATCTTGGTGGTAACCTCAGCTCTCTAAATGGAAGAAAGAAATAATTTCCGGTACTGAAAACCTTGCCAACTACCTGGGACTGGTGAGGTCATGGATCTTAAAGCAGAACTCACTACTACCACCTTACTAGACCAGCATAATCCTAACTGCATTCTAAAGCTAAAGCCTGTAGATGAAATAAAACTCCTACTTCGAAGAAGCTTCTCTTGTAGCAAAGAGAATATTGCAGAAAATCCAACTGGCCATAATGCTTTGATCAACTGAGCCCAGGGAGTCCCGAAGGATACATCTACAGCATAACACCTGCACCTAAAGCTCAGAGAACATTGCAGGTGAGGTGCGGAGGAAGATTGTAAGAGCCACATGACCAGGAAGTCTGCTGTGAGGCTGTGTCATCTAGAAATGACTGGGGAAGTATACCTATGACACCTCAATAATGTGGCTGCCTACGCAAGACCTGGAAAATGACACCACCAATAAACATGCTAAGGGAAGCATGGGCCACCACCCCTAGACAAAGAACTCTAGGCATCTAATGACTGCTGAGAGAGAAGAATCAGTCTTTACTTGGTATGAGTCCCCTAATTGCTTATCCAATATAAAATGGTCAACACTGAAATTATACATGCATAAACAATACTAAATGGACTCAGCAGATTGTATTTATATATTTGTTTATGCATATATATGTAGCAATAACCAAAAAAAGGCCTTCAATTTGAGACTTGAAAGGAGTTGGAGGGAGGAAAGAGGGGAAGTGATATAGTTATATTTTAATTAAAAATGGGGAGGGGGAAGCCAGGCAGGCTCACGCCTTTAATCCCAGCACTTGGGAGGCAGAGGCAGGTAGATTTCTGTGAGTTCAAGGCCAGTCCCGTACACAGTGAGTTTCAGGACAGCCAGGGCTACACAGTGAAACCCTGTCTCAAAATTAAAAAAAAAAAAAAAAAAAAGGTAACAAGAAACAGGCCAAAGAAATGAAGAGTTCCCAAAAGAAGAAATGCAAATGACCCATGAACATCTTCAAAAGTCTTCAGCATCCTTAGTGACCAGAGAATGGGAATTAGAACTAGAGTTTCCATTCCACCTCTGTCAGAATGACAACAAATGCTAGCTAGGATGAGAGAAAAGAGGAACCTGTGCTAGGGTTAGCAGGAGTGTAAAAAGGTGTAGCTATTATGTACCGTCTGTCTCAAAAGGCTGCAAAATAGACTTTCTGGACATCCCAGATATACCATTCAGATATACCCCCAAAGGGGTCTACATCCCACTACAGAGATGCTTGCTCAGCCATACTTATCATAGCTCTATTCACAGCCAGGAAATGAACCAACCTAGATGTGCTTCCACAGATGAATAATGAAAAGAGCATATATATACATATATATATATGCAGCACATATATATGTACTGTTTTTTCTTATAGATATGATGGAATTTTATTCAACCATACAGAAAAAATAAAATTTGGGGGGAAACTGAAAAGAACTGGAAAATACTGAGGAATATCTGGCTTAGAAAAAGATCCATTTGCAAAATATGGTCCAAGTTTCCTTGAGTTTCAATTATCATGTGGTTTAATGCTTCTTTCCTCAACTGGGGGTCTGGTAGAAAAACCAAGGCATTTTGATTTTATGATTTTTGAGTCCAAGACTGAGCACCCACATGATAGCTCATAAATGTCTGTAACGCCAATCCTAGGGACGCCAACACCTTATTCAAGCCTCTGTGAGCTTCTACATAAACATAGTTGCACATAAAGTGCTGGTTTACACACATACACATTGAGAAGAACCTTTAAATCTCATGTGTTGACTTGTGTGTCTAACCACAGGAAAGAAATACAGGTGTTTCCTCGGTACAACAGATGAGCTCATGCTTAATAATGAGGTGTATCTTTTAGGCCATGACTCAGTGTACCCAAATTATAAAGACGACTGTTTCTACTCTCTAATGAGTCTTTGTGGTCAACAAGCATACAAATTGGAGATGTTCTGTCAGTTTAGTCTGATTAAAGTCATACTAAAAGGCCAGGATTTAAATTTCTGGAAACATAAGCCCTTTTCCAAATTCATGCCTCTGATGTGTCCTACTTATTTTTAAACTGTAACAAGTGGGGTTGGCGGGGTGAGGAAGCTTCAGAAGGTATTCTGCAAGCAAGGGCCAGAGGCGTCCTTTCTCGGGTGGCCTTTAGACTGGAGGTTTAGAAGCCCACTTTGAAAACACACAGTAAAGGACGACACAAAAGCCATCTACTAATGATTCTCTTTTGGCAGAACCGGGACTTGATGTGGATTCCTTTAGCACACCATAAAACCCAAACAGCTCAGGAATCTTAGACGTCGGTTCCTGAGGTGCCAAGCTGCCAGACAGACGCCCACGATCCGGGGCCAGCTGACGCCGGTTCCACCTGCGTCCGGAGTCGCACACTCTCCTCGGAGTTTTCCACCGCTCCACCTGTCCACACCCACCGTGGCCAGGAGACCATACGCCTCGCTCGCTCAGATCAGTGCACTGGAGACCACGCTTGCACTCGGAGGTCTCCTAACCCTAACCCTAGCCGGAAGCGCACTCTATTCCCGCCCCCGCCGGCGGATCCGGAAGTGAGGGGTCCGCCGCCGCGCGCCGCCCTCGCGGGCCCCCGGGCAAGATGCTCCCCGGCCTCGGCAGCCTGCTCCCGGCTTCTGTAGCACCTGCCGCGGTCCTGGCTGCGG
This sequence comes from Sigmodon hispidus, assembly GCA_004025045.1. Lineage (NCBI taxonomy): Eukaryota > Metazoa > Chordata > Mammalia > Rodentia > Cricetidae > Sigmodon > Sigmodon hispidus. The sequence goes on from PVIH01017166.1 coordinate 16,405, forward strand.
CGCTGCTCTCGTCGTTCGCGCGCTGCTCTCTCCCGGGGCGCGGCGACCCGGTGGCATCGGTGCTTAGCCCCTACTTCGGCACGAAGACTCGCTACGAAGATGTCAACCCCTGGCTGCTGGTGGATCCGGTGGCGCCGCGGCGGGACCCGCAGCTGCTGGCGGGGACCTGTACCCCAGTGCAGCTGGTCGCCCTCATCCGTCACGGCACTCGCTACCCTACGACCAAGCAGATCCGCAAGCTGAGACAGCTGCAGGGGCTGCTGCAGACCCGCAGACCCGGGGACCGCGGGAGCGGAGTGGCCGCCGCGCTGCTAGAGTGGCCGCTGTGGTACGATGACTGGATGGACGGGCAGCTGGTGGAGAAGGGACGGCAGGACATGCGACAGCTGGCACTGCGCCTGGCTACCCTCTTCCCAGACCTCTTCAGTCGGGAAAACTACGGCCGTCTGCGGCTGGTCACCAGCTCCAAGCACCGCTGTGTGGACAGCAGTGCCGCCTTCCTCCAAGGGCTGTGGCAACACTTCCATCCAGGGCTGCCACCGCCAGACGTCTCAGGTGACAGCGCGCCCCGCCTTCCCCAGATAGGGACCCCCAATTCAGTCTTTGCTCGCATCCCCCTTTCCAGCCTTACGTCCCCCACCCACCCCATCTCTGTTTGCACTCTCGGGGCGCAGGGTGTTTTGGACTTGGCTGTCTGTGTTTTAATACATTAGTCACTCATCAGGTGTGAATTCCTAGCATGTTCTGCGTGAGAGGAGCTGTAGGGGACGCTGGAGATCCAGCAGCAGGAAGGAGGCAAAAAAAAAAAAAAAAAAAGGATCGCTTGCTCCCAGTTTTATGTTCTTCATTCTCAAATTATGTTGTCCCTCTGAGCGCCAACCTTTCCCTTCCTGGCAACTAGTTTAACAACTGGGTGCATGCGTTCTTTAAAATAGTATAGAACTTATAGAACTTTCTTCCTCCGCTTTGCTTATGAAAGTTGACTTTTCAGGTGTCCTCCACATTTGCATCCTGTTTTAGGGAGCCGCTCATCAAATGCTCTCGATGCTCTACTTGTCCCTTCTGTTTCGTTCTTGTGTTTACTGTAGCAGCGTTTCCCTCGTTGTAGCTGTGGTTTATGGTCACACGTACCACCTTACTAACTTATTCTATCATACTGTTTCAGAATTCCGGAGCTCTTGGGATGGAATCCTAGTGTGTTCTCTTCTCCTCCCTTACATAGTTTATGGCTAGTCAGGCCAGAATCTGGGTTTGTGGCTTTTTTAGATTGGTGCCTTTTTCCCTCCGAAAATGTTTTAGTTCTCTCAGATGAAGAAATGAAAAAAATACCAATTAACTTGCTGATTTTCAGCTGGATGTGGCTCTAGGACATCTGATTTAGAAATTGCTCTACATCTTCTGTGTACTTACCTTGTAACATACCTGAAGAAAATAGCATGTTACATTTTTGTACCAAAAGATGAGCAAAGGTTAGTAACTGCTTGTAAGTTTTAAGGTAAGAAAACCAAAACGAGGAACATCATTAGCCTTCAGAGACTCAAAAAAACTAGAAGTACTCAGGTTGTCATTTCTTCCATAACATTTAAAAACCTTCTAGAGATTTCTCCGGTATTGTGTGTTGTGTGTCATATTACTACTTTGTGGATAACTCAGCTGACTGAGATGTGTGCTTATTTGTTGAATGTGCTTTTTAGTTATGGCTACATTTTTTTTCATTGGATTGAGTAAAAATTCTGCTAAATCCATTAAAATGAGCTCCAGTCTCAAAACCAGAACATTTAAAATAGCACCACAGGGCCAGTGAGATGGCTTGGCAGAAACAGACACTTGCCCCCAGGCCTGATGACCTGAGTTGGATCCCCAGGTGTACATAGTCGAGGGAGAGAACTGAGTCCTGCTAGCAGCACACCAAATAAATACCAACTTTGTTTTTTTTTTTTTTTTTTTTTTTAAAGCAAAGTGCATACTGTGTAAATATATAGATCATACTAGGATAAATCAATTATGGTCCTCTGATTGCACTGTGAAGATAGGCAGTTGGCAAGAGTACAAACAGGGATAGAAACAGTTCGGGGGGGAAATCTAACCCCCATTGTTTCGGTCCCAGAGGCTAAACTCACCCTGGCTACTCCCTTGTCTTCTGAAGAGGGTTGTTTTGTCTGTTGTGCACATCTGGGCCTCCGAGAAAGGCCACAGCATCAGATTTTAGGTTTCTATAGAAACAGAACAATGTAATTTGATGACACAAGTGAGAGGTTGTTCTTTGAGACCATATAGGAAGATGACAGAGGATGTTTCTATAAGAACTATAATCCAATTGGCAATTAGAATAGACAGAATTAATGCTTGGGGGAATATATTTACATATATTTATATTTTTGCACATATATCCAACATAAATCTAACTTGTTTTTTCATTTTCATATATAGAAACAATACTTAGTGTTCTTTTCCTGTTGAAGGAAGATGTTTTGAATATAACTTGGAAAAGACCCCAACAAGTTGAAGCATGATAATGAATGCTTTTTCAAAAAATATTTGTCACCAAGTTGTGGAAATACTGTAAATGCCACAGGGGCCGACATCGGAGAGCTTCAGGCGTAAAAGGAGCCAGGGCAGAGGTGACTGGCTTCTGACATGGAACAGTAGATCTGAAATGTCCATGTTGCTTTGCTGGTTTTGGTACTTTTTTGTCAAAACAGAATGTTTTGTAAAGTAACACAGCTTGGAAAATTAGTTGAGAAAACAAAATGCTCCATTTGGAGTTTTACTTAGCAATGAGAAACAGACCTCTCAAAATCTCCTCCCAATCGATACCTGGAAATTGCTTGTGTTTGGTTTGCTTTCTAAGGGTCCCTGTGCTGGAGGGAAGCATTGCTTACTAATAGCTTTGTACTTTTTATACTTCCTTAATTACTCTTGTTTTAAGAAAACATTTATTTTTTAATATATTATTCCCTTTCATTATACAGTATTGCTTTAACTCATTTATTTTCAATCTACTTTTTTTAGTCTAGCATATTGACTCATGCATTATAATTGTTATAAATGAAGAAGCTGGGGATGTAGCTAATTGGGTAGAGGGCTGGCATAGCATAAAGGCCCTGAGTTTGATCCCAGTATTTCAAAAACAAAACAAACAAGTATCCCCACCAAAAAAAAAAAAAAAAAAAAACAATTCTTTTTGGTGCTGGACAGATGGCTCTGTGGCTGAGAGTATTGTTCTTGCAGAGGACCCAAGTTCAGTTCACAGAACTGGATCAGGCAACTCACATCTATCTGTTACCTCCAGCTCCCAGGATCTGACTTTCTTTCCAGCCTCCATGAACAGCTGCACCATTCTCTTAATCAGTGTATTTTTTTTTTCCCCCGACACAGTTTAATAGTTTGGTAAATGTTCCCTTCCCTTTTCACACTTTAAATTTTCAGTAATTTGCAGTTGTCACTTATGCCAATGATTTGCATATGTATTCTTTTTTCAGACATGGAGTGTGACCCTCCAAGAATTAATGATAAACTAATGAGGTTCTTTGATCACTGTGACAAGTTTTTAACTGAAGTGGAAAGAAATGATTCAGCTCTTTATCATGTAGAAGCTTTTAAAACTGGACCTGAAATGCAGAAGATTTTAAACAAAGTTGCAGATGCTTTGAAAGTACCAGTAAACAATTTAAGTGCAGGTAATATATCTGTTGTATTTCATTTCAATTCTGGTTTAAATGGTTTGGAATGTTAAATGTAAACAAACACCTGTTATTCTTCTTAGGGTTCACAATTGAATTTATATTAACTAAATAGTATGGCTTGGATCAGGAAAATTTTATACCACATGCTTAATTTTATTTTCATATTCTTTAAGTCTTTTATAAATTAATATACAAGGTCCCTAAATGTGGATTTTTTAGTGGGAGTCTCATCTGTAAGCATAACTTAGAATTTTAAAATTGCTTTTTAAAAATTTATCTCTTTGTAAAATAATGCAAGTAAAAAAATCATATAAATCATTTAGTTTTGAGAAGCTTTAGGGGTGCATGTTATTGTGGAGAATGGTGGGTTTTAGAAGTGAAAAGTCAAGTGGGTTTGCTATATATGTAGAGATTCCAAGGACATGAGTAGCTACATCTGTCTTGAGCAGTTGGAGTGGATTGGTTGCCTGTGGTTGTCTTCTGTGCTGGGACAGACACTCTTGAAAGTGAATCAGATGACCACAAGTGGGAAAAAGGGGCACATGGTCACCTAACAATGGAAAATCAAGAAAATGAAAATTTTTTCTTATTTTCCAGAACCTTATAATTTATTATGATTTTAGTGATTGTTAATATGTAGAGAAGTTGTTGTATTAAGTTTTTCCCCAGCCCGTTTGAGTCTAGGAAGTTTGCAACCTGGAGTTTGTAACCTGGCGTGTGCGCCCGCGGCTTTTGTCCCCCAAAAGAAATGAATCACACGCTTATATACTTTAACACTGTTTGGCCCATGTCTTATGCCCATTACTAGCTAGCTCTTTCTTCTTAAATTAACCCATTTCTATTAATCTTCCCGCCACGTGGCTCAGCCCGTGGCTGGCTGGTACCTCTTACATGTCTGCTCCTCTTGGGGGTCCGATGCAGAGTGAGTAACTCCACCCTCCTTCTACCTGCCTGGCTGCCTCTGATTCTCCACCCACTTCTACGGTGCCCTGCATGGGTCCAAACAGTTATTTATTTACATTGTACAGAGAACATTCCACCACAAGAAGTGGTTATATGTCTCATTATATTTGTGAATCAATTCCAAAAGATTAGAAAAAGAAGGTGTTGGTGGGAGGGGGAAAATGTTAAATTCTACACCTGGTTTGATAAGTGTCTGTTTGTTTGTTTGTTTGTCATTTGTTTTCTGGTTATAGAATATAGAACTGAGACTCCAAATGAACCATGTCACGTCATCAGACATACACAGTGTTAACAAGTCACTCTGTTTTATTAGGTGCTGAATTATAAAATCTGCCTCTTTATAGAAGCCAAAGTTTCTAATAGTTCTTATGTATATTCTTAGTGAAATATATATATAATTTTTAAAAGATTTTTATTTTATGTGTGTATTTGCCTGCAAGTGTGTGTGTGTGTGTGTGTGTGTGTGTGTGTGTGTGTGTGTGTGTGTATTGTGTACCACAGGTATTGCCTGGTAGTGCCCATGGAGGCCAGAAGAGGGGGTCAGATCCTCTCTCTGGAACTGATGATAGACCATTATGAGCTTTCATGTGGGTGCTGGGAATAGAACCTGGGTCCTCTGTAAAAGCAGGTAGGGCATTTAACTGCTGATCCATCTTTCTAACCCCCAAAAGTATTTTTTTTTTGTTAGATATATTGCCTTGGGAATTCTTTAAACTGAACTGATATGTAATGTATATAATATCAATTACTTAATCTTGGTCCTATTTTCTTTTGGGGGGAAAAAAACACTAAAATGAACTAAAAATCAGAGTAATAGTAGCAGCCCCTACAGCTGATACCTTTCTCTCCTGGGCCTCTAGCTTTAGATGTTTCCCACTTGTTTACTAGAGAACCCAGTATTTGACTCCCCTTGACCAAGGCCTCCTTTTGTAGCCCAAGTACTAATTCATGTATCCCTTTCTTTGGTGCCCATCTGTGTTTAAAGTAAAGCAGTTAGTAAACATCCCTGGTTCCTTCCTCTGAAACCTGCTGAATGTTCTTGGGCGGGTAATAAGTGGCTCTTATTACCAAGCTGCCAACCTTTTCTCCTGGCAAGTATGACCTTGTTCTGTGCTCAGTCTTCATCTTTCTGCTGCCCCTTTGTCCCGTTCTTCCTTTTCAGTCTGTTCCTCTCTCACATTTTATGTGTCTCTACTTATGTACTTCATAGTTATAACAGGAAGTGTTTTGTTGTTTTAAAAATGGGTATTAAGTATACTGTCCTTATTAGTCCTTATTAGTGTTGAAGCCAGGATTTGCGACCTTTGCTCTCCTTTTGTGCCCTTCTAAGGATGTCAATGTGGAGTTCTATTTCAGAAGTCGCTAGTTAACTTTTTGTTGAGTTTGCTGCACACTGTGCATTTAGAAGCCAGCAAGGCTTAATAACTTTATATACTGATATTTCTAGACTTCCAGTTTGACCGAAATGTCCCCCTTGCGGTTTCTTCTGGTGGTCTGTTTGCATGGCACAGGTTAAGCCTTGAGCCTCCGATTGTCTCGTCTATAGAAATACTCAGTTTATTCAGCTGTGTGTGTAACTATGTACATAGTATTTTATGGGTATATAGACTTTAAAAACTAGAGCAACTAATAACCTGCAAATTTTACCTATTTTTTCCTCCAGACTTAATTCAGGTAGCTTTTTTCACCTGTTCATTTGACCTGGCAATTAAAGGTGTCCATTCTCCCTGGTGTGATGTGTTTGATGTAGATGATGCAAAGGTAAGTTTCATTTGTAATGTTTTCCGTAGGGTTTTCAGTCAATAAGATTAGGGATATAAACTGCCTGTGAATAACTGCTGGTTTTTCTAAATAAGGAGGGTTGGATGCTTAAGTAGGTAAATAATCTGGGGGTCATAGAACTCAGAAAAACTTTTTTTTTTTTTTTTTGGTAGTAATTTGACTTCTGAGTGCCCCCCACCCCTGTCCCAATTAGAAACCTACCTCTGAGAGAGGTGGCAGATCTAATACAAAGTCTAGTTATGCTCCGAGAAGACTGTTTCCCACAGACCTGATTCATCTCATGAATTCATCAAATTCATGAGAAATTGAGTTGAGATCATTTGATTAAGAGGCGTCTGGCTCCACCTGGTGGTAGTAGTGATGCACCGCCGCCGTTGTCTATTTCCTTTCCCACTGTCTATTGTGGAATGCAGAGTACCTTCTGGTGACTCAAGGGAGCTCAACTGTGCTTGATTCTTGAGTGCTGGTGTCTACAAAGGGTATATTAGGGGAATATTTTGGATCATTCAGGACTATAAACCTCTAGACCTTAGTTACCCCTTATGAACGTAAAACATAAAATATCAGTGTTTCATATGGGAATCAAGAATTGCTTCCAAATTGACTTAAATTTTAAGGAAATATGCTCTTTGCTAAATTGAGCAGGATTTCAAGCACATGAAGGTACTTTCTTTTGTTTGTGGACGTTTAGTGACCAGCAGCGGGTCAAAGGTTATGCCAGGAGAGGCTCATGGGAGAATTGAGAGGAGTGAAGGATGCTCTGTGAATGGCTGCTGTAGGGTGCCGAGTGCCGGAATAGATGGGTGTTTGCTATTCCCCTTTGTGCACTGCTTCACTGTTGGATGGCCGACTTCTTCTCATCCCCCACTAACCTTCTGTAATGGGCTCCAAACTCATTAAATACCCACTGCTAGGAGAATAGTCAGGGCAGTATAAAACCGAGTTATCCTGAGAGAGAATGTTTTCCACACACCCGAGTCTACATTACCTTCCCAGCCCCCTTTCATGTTTTAGATTTTTAGTTGACTATGTATGTATGTCATAGAATGACTTTGCTCTCCGCTCCCTCCGCCCTTCTCTGTTCCTCCTCCCACCTCTCTGCCCAACCCAGCCAATTTCCTGTTTTCTGTATCTGAGAGGAATCATGAGGTATTTGTCCCCACACCCCCCACACCCCCTTTAACTGGATACTTTTAAAATGAAAAGAGAGCACCATTTATACTGATGTATAAATATAAAGACATTTCTGGTCTCCATTTACATATATCAAAACATCTCCTTTCCTCCCAACTCACACTACTTGGGTCCAGGGGAAAATCATAACTGAGATGATTTTCAATATTATATAAATGATGAATTTGATAACAGAAACTTCATTTAACTGAATTTATTTGCCCAGGTTACTGGAGTTGTTGGAACGTTTAGGTGTAGTTGATTTGGCTGCCTGCTCTTTCCTGTTGTGAGAGGCTTTGTCCGTGTGGTCCTTTGTACAGACTGACAGTGCCTACTATAAGTGGACAGTGCTTTCCTGAGGCGGCCGTAGCCTCTGCTGACTCGTGTCTCGTCTCATTGCCTGCATAGCCTGACCTCACCTCCCTTACTTACTTCCTCTTCTTTCAAACATTTTACTCTTGCTTTCTGTCATCTTTTTTTCTACTAGAAGGTAGGTAATTTGATGTATGGCAAAAACCTGGGACCATATTTGTTAAATGCTATGTGCGTTAGGCTTTCCCTGTAACTTTTTAATGTTCAAAACTTGTCTTTTTCTTTTTAGAATTACATCTCTTAATGCTTGTGAGTCCTCCATTTTATTTGTTCTGAAATTTTTATGTATACAGTGTTCTACCTGCACATATATCTGCACACCAGAAGAGGGTACCAGACCTCAGTCTAGATGGTTGTGAACCACCATGTGGTTGCTGGGACTTGAACTCAGGACCTCTGGAAGAGCAGCCAGTGCTCTTAACCTCTGAGCCATCTCTCCAGCCCTTGTTCTGAAAATTTTCAAACTGATAGATGTTATAGGAATAATACAATGAGTACTCATGCATCTAAACAAAATTATTCTTATAAGACCATAAATATATAACCATTTATATCATATTTTCTGATATCATAGTGTATATCATCACTGCAACATATAATGGTTCAAGTCACAATTTTCATAGGTGTCTTAATAAAGCCCCGTATAGCTGTTCTTCTTAACGTTCCTAGTCTCAGGAAGGAACACTGATTTCATCTGGTGACATGTCTGTTTAGCCATCTTTTATCTAGAAAAGCACTCCAGCTTTCTTTCATCTGTTATGTATTGGCATCTTTAGGAATCTAAGCTACTTTTTTTCATGCAGAATGTCTTGAATGTGCCTGACTTTTTACTTACATAAATTCAGGTTAAACATTTTTGACAAGAAGTCTACTTGAGATACTTCTAAACGTATCCCATTACGAAGAATTACGTCAATTTGTCACATCTTTGATCATTTGATGAAAATGTTGTCTGCCAGGTTTCTCTGTTATAGGTACACCTTTTGCTCTGTATAATCGAGTACTCATTTAAGCAACATGATTTAACAATTTGAAAAACATGTTTAAATAAATTAAGAGTTTCCATATATATATTCCACATAAAATTTTCATTCAAAATGTATTGTGGCTAAAGAGATGGCCCAGCAATTAAGAGTACTTGCAGTGCTTTTGAAGGACCCAGATTCATCCACATTGTGGCTCACAACCTTCTTTAACTCCAACTATGGGGATCTAATGCCTCCTTCAGGTGTCCAGAAGCTCCTGCGCATGCATGGTACACACGCACACACAAAAGTTTTCAAGTACACACACACACACACACACACACACACATGCTTTTTTTAATTTAAGAAAAAATATAAGAAGGTTTTAAAAGTATGCTGTTTTTAGTGATTTGATTAAAAATAATTTTCTTTCTTATAACTTAGAACTTACACTATGCAGTAGGTTTACATAGTGAAGTGTTGACAGATGAAATAAAATTCTATAAGGGATTTACTTGAGTTTAATCCATTAGTAACTAGAGCACAGTTGAGACAAGATTGACAAAGTGTTGATTATTGGTCAAGTTGGATGATGGGTACACGTGGGATTATCATACTACTGTTTGTATTGAAATTTTCCTTTGAAATGTTTGAAAATTGAAAATTAATGGCTTGGTGAGATGTGGTTCAGCTAGTAAAGGTGCTTGCTGCCCAGACTGACAATGTGATTCTGATCTGGAGTGTATGAGAGAGAGAGAGAGCCCCCTGCTGCAAGTTGTCCTCTGACCTCTGCTCTTGGGACATAACATACCTGCCCACCCAAAGACATGTGCTTCTCTACACACACACACACACACACACACACACACACACACACAGAGAGAGAGAGAGAGAGAGAGAGAGAGAGAGAGAGAGAGAGAGAGGGAGAGAGACAGAGACAGAGAGACAGAGACAGAATGAGAATGTATAACAGTTTAAAATAAAGAAACATTTGCACAATTCTGAGAGCTGTGGAGATTTCTAGTTATATAAGACTTTGTAAAATATTAGACCACTTGTGCTGTTTTTAGCAAAAAATTGTTTTTAGTGACTGTTTTATATCAGATATTTGTTTAGAACTGAAAATACTGATGCCAGATAAGCACAAGGAACAAAAGATGTTAATATATGATCTCCTGTGGTGATGGAATCAGTAAGATAGAAGTCACTCAGAAGTCGGTTCAGCAGCAGCCAGGCATGTCTTTACTAACGAGATGGTACAGAGCCAGCTGCCCTCCATGGTGTTGCCTGTTTTACAGCAGCACACCTTCTTCTGTTAGAAATGCATCTGTGTTTCCTATTCTGTGGTCAGCTTTTGTGTTTAAGATTTTCCTATAAAAGTCATTCTCATTATCCAGATCTGCCATCTGGTAGACCTGCCCCTCAACATTTGAAAACTCAACTTCTCTTTTGATCTTTGACTCTAGGTATTTGTTTACTCAGATTTTTTATTTCTGAGTAGACTTAATATATTTTCATCTAGATCTTTTTTATGTTAAAATCTGTCTGTACATTATAGTAACATTTCCCTTTTGATAACTTCATATGTTTTGATTGGGGTCCAGCACACTGACCTAACTCTGCTCCAAAACTTTGGCTAACTCTTCTGAGAATTATTATTAATCAGGAAATCTGTTACATTTTTGGAACTGTATTAGACATTACTTTTGAAATGTTCCTGTTTAGGTACTGGAGTATTTAAACGACCTAAAGCAGTATTGGAAACGAAGTTATGGCTATGCCATTAACAGTCGGTCCAGTTGCACCCTGTTTCAGGATATCTTTCTACACTTGGACAAAGCAGTTGAGCAGAAGCAAAGGTAAAAATGTCTTTAAAATGTAGATTCACTTGGAGCTTCTGGAAAATGTCTAATCATGCATGATGTTTTTGTGTGTGGTTAAAAAAATATATGATCATTAATACTGCCGAGTCAGTATACTAGTTTTGTTGAAGTCATACTGTGTATTGTCTTAAGACTTGTTGTTTTTCCTCTCAATATTACATTGCTAGTTACTGTTCTGTAATTATATACATGCCTCAGTGAGATCGTCTGTGCTGAGTATGTGGCAGTTCTAACCATCTTCATTTCCCAGTGGCACTTTAGTTCTTTGTAGTCTGTGTTATAAAATTCCTGACGTGAATTTGCAAAATGCTTTTACTTTAAAAGAGAATCTCTCATTTGAAGAAAAGATGCTTTTGTTAACATTCATACTTTTTTTTGTATTGTGTGTGTTGTTTGTTTGTTGTTGTGTGTGTGTATCTGTGTTTTGTTAAGTGTGTGAAAGGAAAGGAAGGGTGCTGTTGGGCTAATTGTGTGAGAGGAGAGGCGTAGAGGATCGGGGTAGAAAAAATGTGTAGCCCAGGCTGGCCTTGAACTCGTGATCCTCCTGCCTCTGCCTCCTTCAGCAAATCCTACCAGCATGTGCCACCACAACCGGCACCATTCATACTTTAAAAGTTATTTTTATAAATAAGTTCCTGTGTCTGGAGGACGTAGCTCAGTGGCAGAATGTATGCCGGGTGTGAGATCTCTGACACCAAAACCAAGCAAACAGAATTAAAGCTTCATGACAGAATATTTGCTAGACCCTCAACCCTGTTTCACTTGACATATCCATATTTACAGATGTTGACCAAAATGGGGCAGTAGAAACTGAAGGTGGTCCGTTTTCATGGTAGTTAAAGTAATTTTGTTCATACCAATGTATTTTACTTATGAACCCAGCACTAATTTGTAAAGTATTCTTGAGTTTGACAGGAATTAGGGAGAAAACCCTAATAAAACAAAACCCTCAACTAGGTTAGCTATTTGGTTTCTGCTACCAGAAACATTAAAAAAAAAAAAAAAAAAGTGTGTGTGTTTATTTATTTATTGATTGTGTGGATGTCAAGGAATGACTTGCTGGAGTTGATTCTCTCTTCCACCACATAGATCCAGGCTTGGCACATTCTTTTACCAGCTGAGCCATCTTGGTGTCCAACCAGAAGCTTCTGTGAGGATTTCAAATAAAGATAACACTAAAGATAAGAATTAACGTTTTCCTGTTTGACTTTCTGAATGGCTTCTAGCTCTTAAGCTTTATGAGATAACAGACCTTTACTGGTCTGTCATTGTTCATTGGCTCAGTATTGAGTCTAAGGGACAATAAATTTATAATTGCGTCAGGAGGCTCTCAAATAACTTTGTAAGACTTGCTATTATAACTTAATTTTAGTTTGAAGCTTAAGTAATAAAGTTTTATTACTAGTGTTTTAGAATAAATGAAAATTTCTATATACTGAAAATTCAAGACAGTAGAAAGAAAAATCCCAAATAACCCCCAGAATTGCAAAACAGTGTATTTCTGAACTGCAAGACCCAGTTATTGGTTGAGTAGAATTTTTTTGGTTTTTGTTATTCTTTCTTTCTTTTGAGACATAGTCCTGACTGTCCTGAAGCTCACTATGTAGGCCAGGCTGGTCTTGAACTTACATTCCCTGCCTCCCAAGTGCTGATTAAAGGTGTGCACCAGCACAACTGTCTATGGTTGAATGGAATTCTTATCAAAATCCCACAGGTTTCTTAATAGAAATTGAGAAGTCCAAATTTACATAGGAATTTAAAGAGCCTATAGAAATGAAAGTAATTTTGAGAAAGAGCAAAAGGATTTGTCATCCTTCTGTCTACAGAAAGCTAGTGTGCTCCTGGTGTGCTGATAGGCTGGTGTGCTCCTGGTGTGCTGATAGGCTGGTGTGCTCCTGGTGTGCTAATAGGCTGGTGTGTTCCTGGTGTGCTGATATGCTGGTGTGCTCCTGATATGCTCCTGGTGTGCTGGTATGCATCTGGAATCCTAAGCACTTTGGAGGCTGAGGCAGAATTATGGATTGGAGGGTCATCCTGGGCTACATAACAAAACCCTGCCTCAGATACCCTCAGACATAATATAGTCATAGTCAGATAGATTAAGGGATACAGTAACATCATGAAATAAACTCATATAGCGAAGGCCATCTATATCCATGGGTTCCCCTCTTCAGTATTTATTTAACTATGAGTGTAAATTCACATGAATACTAAATATATATATATACAGATTTTTTATTTGTTATTATTCTCTAATAATACTGAATGTTAACCTTTACATAGCCATTAGAAATAATCTGAAGATAATTTGCAGTGTATGGCAGGATAAACAGATCATACGTAAGACACCACTTTGCATGTGGGCTTCCATAGGGAGTCCTAGAGCCAATTCCCCATGAGACTGAAGAACAACTATGTGTGTTCAATTGATTTTCAACAAAAGATGCCAAGGCAGTACTCTGGGGACAGACTTTCTTTTTAACAGATGATTCTGGGGCAACTGGATGTCTGTGTTAAAAAATCAGATACTTATATCTTTCATACTTAAATAAGAAGACATAGATTTTAATGCACAGTCTAAGACCATAAAAGTTCTGAAAACAAAATAAGAGCAATAACCTAATTATAAAAGATTAAACTCTCAGGGGAAAACATCCTGATCTTGGATTGAATGAAGCTTTCTTAAATGTAACACCAAAAACATGATCCATTAATAAAAATTTATAAAATAGATTCATCACATTTTAAACTATTCTTCTCAAAGAAGAAATAGAAAATATTTGCAAAACTTATATGTATATGAGAATTTGAATCCAGAATATATAGAGAATTGAGTCTTAATAAGAAACCAATCTTTCTTTGAAAGGGCATTAAAGGAGCTACAGGTAGAGTGTTGAAGTCTGTACTTAATAAGCCAGGTCCTGGGTTGAATACCCATTATCTTCCCTCCCAAATAAAAAAAGAAGAGCGAAAGATTTAAACAGACTTCATTTAAAGGGGATACATGGATGGTAAGTACATATATGAGAAAATACTTACCAGCATTTTCCATCATCCATCATCATAGACAACAATGCCACAGTGAAATACCACTAATATATCCCCTAAACCAGGGGAAATAGAGGATCAACCTCATTCATGGCTGTTAGAAATATAAAATATTATACCCTTTCTGGAGAACATTGCCAGTTTCTGACATTGAACGTCAGTGTAACTGAGAAAATTCATCCGAAGTCTTTACTCAGTAGTAATGTATGTTTTTGGTGGTCTCCTCTGCCTTGGGGATTTCAAATTTTGTAATTAATGGGATTATTTTTTTTAGGTTGTATAATTCTTTTTTTTTTTTTAAATGTTAGACAGTAGCATTGAAACCACTGTGTGATGATACCCTTGTATAGGGGCACAATAAATTTGTGTTGTTTTCTGTCAATTTACCCATTAAAACATGGGGACAGGGTCTCTTAGTTCTCAGAAATGTGTTCACGTTGTAAGTTGTTTTTCATAAAGTCGAGACCGTGGGGTATGATGCTGGGGCCGTGATCTTTTTAGTGCTAGATACTGAAAGATGATGAGCTAATAAGAGGAAATGTATGTAAACAGCATGGCTGTTCCCTAAGTTCAGATTCATATGTATAACTTTTGTTTGTTTGTTTGGGGATAGAAAAGTCTTCATTGTTATTCTGTGTGCGTCTAAGAAGTTTTCAATAGAATGCTCTGTCATCAGTAACTAACTAACTTGGTGCTTGGGATAGTTGGTGCTATATGTGTGTAAGATGTAGGTAGTGGCTTATCTGCAATGCTGCTTTTTCTCCTGTACTACACTTTAGTGCCGCATCAGTCTCCCAAACATCCAAGCACAAGACCACATGTCAATACAGGCTCCATCTCTTTTACTTTCTATGTCTAGTCTTTGCCTTGTGGGTTCTATAAGTTATAGTTAGTTATTCACCTATGCTCATGTGTGTGTGTGTGTGTGTGTGTGTGTGTGGTGTGTGTGTTAGCATATGAATGTGTATCACAGCATGTGTGTAGTTTAGAGGAAAACTTGAGAGAGTCTGTTCTCCCCTACCATATAGATTCTAGGTGTCAAACTCAGGTTGAGACGTAGAGGCAAGAGCCTTTAGCCTCTGAGCCATTTTTTCAATCCTTTTAACCTTTCAATATACATTTTTTATACCTTCCAATTCTTTACATTGTCTTTATCCTTATTGCAACTAACCACAATTTAAGCTAATACCTAAATTAAAAATATTTAATTATTTTGTATGTATTTATGTGTAACAGGTGTATGAGTACAGGTCTGTGCATAGATGTGTGCATGTGTGTGGAAGTCAGACCACAATGTTAAGTGACTTCCTCTACTGTTCTCCATCTTGCTTTTAAAGATAAGATCCCACTGAGCTCAGTTCACAGGCTGGCTGGACTGGTTGGCCAATGAGCTTCAGGGGCCGTCTGTGTCTGTGCCCAGCTTTGGAAGTACAGATGCACACACAGCCTTTTATGTGAGTCCTAGGGAGCTAAGCAGCGCTTTACTGGCTCCCCTCCTAGATAGATCATACCGGCTGCCTTCCAGGCTTCCACTGAGTTGAGTCTTACTAACTCCATATCAATATGTCTTCTTCCTAAGGGACAGTTCTGATCATGTGACTTTGGATAGCTGGAATTTGCTTTATCAACCCTTACTGTATTAACTATTATATTTGCACAATAATTTCCTTGTTATGGGGGCTGGAGAGATGGCTCAGTAGTTAAGAGCACTGACTTTTCCAGAGGACCGGGGTTCAGTTCCCAGCACCCACATGGCAGCTAACAACTGTTTGTAGTTCCAGTTCCAGGCAAACAACAAGGAAAATAAATAAAAATAAATAAAAGTTTTTTTTAAAAAAGTTTCCTTGTTATATGTGTTTTTAAACTTACTGTATGCAGGTTTTTTTTAATCTTAATTATGCCATATTGATTTTTGCTATATTTGGAGAGCATACATTCTTTACGTTGGTCCTGTTGTTATTTTAGAAGTTCCATAAGCTTTAAATGACTTAATTGGTAGAATAAGCTAGCTTAGTCAGAAACATGTTCTCTGTCATAAACTAATTCTAGCAGAATCTGAGTAAATACATCAGAACCTTTGGAAGGAGCATTGCTACCACCTAAGGCGTGGTAAGGGGCTCGGAAGGAAAGGCTCAGTTTCTCTCAGCTCAGCAAGTCCTGTGGCACGGCAGCGGGCGGGCAGGGCACAATGCTAGGTGTTGGAAGTGGGATCCGCATGACCCAGAAGTTCTGATTGTCGACATGCTGGTAAAGATGGTACTTATAGGGACTCAGAAAAAAGTATATGGGTGACTAGAAAAGTGAGTAATTAATTATAATGTCAGGGAAACTAGAAAAAGGCTAATTGGCCTTAAGTAAAGTTAATGTAGTATGGTAGAATTTCGCTTGATTTTAGAACCATTTAAAATTAAAATCCTTATTCAACCTTCCTCAACTAAGTTAAAACATAGGAATATTCATTTCAGTTGTTGAAGAAGTTGAATAAAATAACGCATTATGTGCAAATATACCTGAATTGCACACATTTATATTTTTCCATTGTTTTACAAACAGGTGCTTAACAAATCAGTCCCTTTTTGGTGTGGTGGTTTGAATTGGATAATATGAAGAAATAAGTCATACTAGGTAGAGCAAGCTCCTTTCCTAGGCCAGAGAAAAACAAGGTGCTTAACCTGTGTTCTAGATGTTAACTTAAAATTTTCACTATTTCTTTTCAAATGATTTGTGTATCCCTCTCCTCAGAATCCTGGTAAGTAAGATCTACTCACTGACCACTGCTAAGAACTGGACAGATGCAGTCAGTGGGGGGCAGTCCTCACAGCGCTTTTGAGTGCTAATGGTGTTCATTTCCCAGGTGATAGAGGTTGAAAGATGATGCATTCAGATTGTCTCCAGGAGCTCCCACGTGGGGACATTTGGCTAGGACTCATGTAGCTAAAACCAAAAGTGCTCAGGGAAGGCGACTTGGAATGGCGAAGTCACTGTAGACTTTATGGAAGAGGTATCTTTATAGGTCATCAAAGAACAAAGAGGGCTTTTTTACTAACCTTAAGTGTGCCTCTAGTATTTTTGTTTGCTTGGGTTTTGTTTTTCAAGACAAGGTTTCTCCGTGTAGCTTTGGAGCCTGACCTGGAACTCTCTCTGTAGACCAGGCTGGCCTCAAATTCAAAGATCTGCCTGTCTCTGCCTCACGCCTCCTGAGTGCTGGGATTAAACATGTGTGCCACCGCAGCCCAGCCAACCCCTGGTATTTTTTAATGTGTTTTTTTCTACAGCTCTGTTGAATTACAGCTAATATAATACACAGTTGTGTCTGTATATTTAGTGTATGACTTGTTGAATTCCACATATGTGTGTACCTACTAAATCATTAGCACTCTCTTTTTTGTAAGATTTTATTTTTAGTTATGTGTGTACATGTGAGTGAATGCATGTTCCTGCAGATGGCAGAGGAGGGCGTTGGATCCCTTGGAGCTGGAATTACATGCATTTGTGAGCTACTCAACATGAGTGTTGGGAAAGGACCCAGACCCTCTGGAAGAGCTAGAAACACTTACCTGTGAGCCATCTCCGGCCCTCTTGTCCTTTGCTGATGCCTCCTGATGAGCTGATATGTCCCACCAGGGAGCCATTTCTTTCCTTTAGATTTGCATTTTTGCCAGTTTGCCTTGTTAGCTTTGGGTATTTTTGTTGCTGATCCTTTCCTCCAGGTTTGGATGTGGCTTTGTGTGTGTAATGATAGCCCCTCTGGACCCCTTCCCTGTGGTTTCTCTTCTCTGGGATCCACTCTGAGTTCCAGCCTGTGTTACCTCTCTAGAGTCCCACTTGCCATGCCTGCTCCTCCGCCCTCCACCACAGCCTGCAGGCTTTAGGCAGTCAACCAGCCAGTTGGTAGGGTGAGCTCATTTGCTCACTTTCTCTCTTCCTCTGTCTGAAAACTGCTGCTTCCTATCAATCTCTTCGCTTTCTAAAACTAGTAGGGAGGAGAATAGTAGCTGAACCCCTATTTTGTCTTGTGAGCATCATTTCTACATGGTTTTGCTAAAGAAAACAAAGATTGTGTCATTTTAGTTCTAAGCTTACACTGTCAAATGGGTATATCTCCAGAGACTTACTGCAGTCAAATGTGTAAGAAGACTTGTAAACAAATTTTATTTTGATAATTTTCTTCTCAAAGCAGTTCTCACTGCTTGTTTGAGCTCTGACATAAGTATGTAAGTGGTGAGGTTTGCCCAGAGCTCCATCTGGTAGTCCTAGATTATATTTGAAAAAAGAGTTTGTATAACACCAGTTGCATGTGAAACATAAATTAAGAGCTTAGAGGGCTAGCTGAGTACATTTGGGGGAAAGCATGCATTAGTTTTTCTTACTGAGCATTTCAAATTACGTAAGGTGTTTAACCCATTTGGACATATACATAGTCTCACTTATTTATGGAATTTTAGACTTCAGATTAAATTTTAGTTTTGGTTGAAGATTTAAAATCTCCTTAGTGATTTATATAAGTAAAATAGGGGTGTAATTTGCAGAGCCATATTCTTCCTGGATAACATAAGGTAATTCATTGATTACTCTGGACTTCTTATTTCTGAGATTGGATTTACTAGATTTTCTTAGGAGCTAAGGGGGATGGCTCAGCAGGTGAAGTGTCTGCTGTGCAAGCATGAAGGTCTGCATTTTAGCCCCAGCACCTGTGTAAAAGGCAGAGCATGACAGCACACTTCTGTAGCCCCTACACTGGGAGGCAAAGACGGGCAGATTCCTGGGGTTCACTGGCCAGACAGTGTAGCCCACAGACTCAGTGAGCAAAAAAATAAAGCAGAGCATGAGATTCCACCTATAGCTGAGGAGCCATTGTTGGCTAATTGCTACTGGGGGGGCGGGCATTCTTCTTCAGTGGTGTAGCCATTGGAAGTTGCCTATGCCCCCATAGCTAACCCCACAATCCTATGCCCATAATCATATAAGCAACCTTAATTAAATTTCAACATGTACATGATCTATCTTGAGCATATTCATTCCGTTACCCTGTAGTCCCTTCCCACTGAACCCTTCTTCCCAGCAAGCCCCCTCCTCTGTGTGTGTGTGGGGGGCGGGAATCTCCCATTCAGACACAGGCACACTGACTACCATTTGCTTCACCAGTATTTGGATTTCCCTATAGACTGCCTCTGGAACTCTGACACAGAGAAGATCAAAATGAAATCCAGACACATTCTCATGCTGTCCTTGAGATACAGTCAAGGCAGAAACTGGGTGTTTAGTGCTGTCATGGAGTGCTTGGGTATGTATGAATTAGAGCAAACCAATTCCCAGGAGATAGCTTAGAACTAGATTGAACTCTCTTATGGTTTACTATGCAGTTTTAGTGCTTGGGGCAATGGCAATATGTTCCCACAAATGAACCCTAAGTACTTCCTTATAGGAGTTACTGATTTATCCGTTCTCTCTGCTTCCTGATTGGCTGTGATCTGCTCTGCCCAGCCAGATCCTGCCTCAGGGTTCGGTCCAGTTGCCTCATCTGCTCAGTGGAAATGACTAAACAAAAGAAACCGTCCCTTTTAAAAAGTTAGAGACTTTAAAAACTGTGCATGTTTTCGTCACAAAATAGTGATGAAAGATGTATGTTGGAGACTAAGCAGTTTATGTTCTGAGCTACTAATGGAAGTGCTGTTGAGAGTCGGTGCCCTGTCTGTCATGGTGGCAAACTCCCAGAAACCCAGCACTCAAACGGCTAACTCAGAAAACTCAGGTGTTAGAGACCGCTGGCTGGGTAGAGATCCTGCTTAACGGAAAGCAGGCTGTTTGCTGTCTGACCCTTAAAACGTGAAGGTAGCCATCACTAAACTCTTTCTGTGCTGTATTTAAAATGAAAACATCAAGAGTAAGGTGTGTGTGTGTGTTGGCATATATGTTGTGCCTACCTGTAATCCCTGCACTAGGGAAGTCGAGGCAGAATGAATGAAAAATTAGGTACCAGCCTCAGCTAAAAGTAGTGAACACCAGGGGCTCTATGGTCAGATCCATTCTCTAAAGTCAGTGAGAGAAAAGGTCTGGAAGGATAGGGCAGTAGGATGCTTATCTGGATGCTTGCCTCGAGCACACAAAGCCCCAGGTCTCACCACTAGCACCAACCACAACAAGGAGAACCAAGACATTCTTAACACTTTGAATTTGTTTTCTACTATATGCTACTTCTGACTAGAAATCTTAGGTAGATAGACCTTGCATTTTATATATCCTTGGAAGAATTTATGCCAATTTAAGAACTTAAATCATTGTTTCACTCCCTGTAATTTGACATGTGCATGCTTTTAAAATTGGCCAATTCAGATTTCTAGGCTAAGAGCCTGGGACCAAGCCTGACCTGCGAACAGGTGGGATACGGTTTTAGTCCCAGGTGGAAAGTGTTTTGAAATTATTTTAAATCAGCAGTGATTTGAAAGTAAATGAGCGTCTGATTTTCTAGATGACTTCTTTATGCAAGTATTTTCTTATATGGAGGATGTTAGATCCCGCCCCCACCGCCTCACATCATTTTTTAAGTTGTTTTGGCTCTGGTTGTATGATGGGGTATCCAAAATTCTACTTTAGGATTGGTGCTTTGGGATATTTGGTGAGTTTTAGAATGTTAATCAGTCAAGTGAGTCTGCAGTGTTACATTTTAGAAACAGCACCACCTAAACTGGCCTCTTGGAATGTGTATGACCTGTGACCCCTGCTGGCCTGCTCTTACGCACAGTGTTAACTGCTGTCACACACTGATTTGCAGCTCTGTGGCTCCTGCTGTGGTTTAGTACAGCAACTCCGAAAAGGAAGTGGCTTATCTTCATTTGTTGTGACTTGCTGAATACATTATTGTGCCCTCAGGTTTCAGCTGCAGAGGCCCTACCTTCTCGTGCTCAATTTAGCAGGTGCTCTAGTTTGTAAAGGCCTTGAAATTATGAGCTGACATCTAGAGCTAGGATTGCAAGCTACAAGTTTATTTTTAGTTTTCAGCCATGTTCCACAAGGAAACCAATATTTAATAATATTTAACTTTATGGCCTATGTAGTAATACCTGCCTTTCTTTAATCCTAGCACTTGAGAGGCAGGGGCAGGCAAATCTCTGAGTTTGTGGCTGGACTGATCTATATAGTGAATCTCAGTGTATCCTGTGTACAGTGAGTACAAGTGTGTTCCTGCATTCTCAGTGCAAGCCCGCTGCTGTACCTTGTCAGTTATCAGGGCAGGAAGCAGTATGTACAGTGTTCTCCAGACACTGATCCTTAGCAAGATCCTCCTCAGACAGAAGAATCTCCCGCCAGTTAAATGCTACCTACTGTCCAGCCAGTTCCAGCCAGAAATAAGATTCCTTGTTATGTCACCTGCCTTCCTCCTGGCCCCAACCCCGTGAGCCGTGAGTGTGCAGCCTAGCACTTGGCGCAGGGGATGTTTCTCTCACACCTAGCCGATTGGCCAAATGGATCTTTGAAAAGGCTATTCCTTGTTACATCCTGTAAAGCTGAGTGTGGTGGGCTTAGTTGGAACTTTTTATTTTAATCTGAGCAGCATCACCTTGTCCCCTTTTTCTTAATTATAAGCATATTTGCTTCAAGCCTCAGTAAAGGCTGAAAAACATCACACATGAAATGATGCTCATTCCTTTTTTTATTTGACATTCTATAAACTTAAAATATCTATTTCATTACTATAGAATATATAAACTATTAGTTATTTCTATAGGTATATTTGGAATTAGCAAAATCATGTTCTAACTTTTTTTTGATGATTTAGTTTATTAGACTATTTGAGGAATTAAAAAATCTTTACTTTTAGCTATAATTGTAGTTATCTTAGTTTTGTGGTACTGGCATATTAGCCAGAAATGTAAAGTTCTGGTTTTTTTATACATTGCAAACTTTTACAGTAAATAATATTCTGTATTAGATGATGATGTGGTGGTATTTGTAAAAACTAGCACTTTGCTTCTGTTGTAAACTGCCTTAAGTTTAAATTTTTTATTTATTTTTGTGTAGGTTTTGCTTGTATATATTTATGTGTGTATGTATGCATACCACATGCAGTGCTCATAGAGGCCAGAAGAGGGTGTTGGGGCCACTGAAACCGGGGCTAGAGATGGTTGTAAGCCATCATGTGGGTGTTGGGAATAGAACCCAGATCCTCTGGAAGAATCGCCAGTGTTCTAAACAGCTGAGCCATGTATCCAGCCCCTACCTATCTAGAATAATTTATTTTATAAATAAAATTTTATCCACTTATAAAAATTATTCATGAAAGAACTTTTAAATTATTTTATAAGTAATACTTTTTGTAAATGATAATTTATAGAAAAATATTTTATTTTTAAATTTAATCAAATGCTAGAAGACAGTAAGGTTTTTGTAGTTTACATGTCTTCCTTTATGAATCTAATATATAAAGTTTGATTGTTCATTAAATACTCAATAAAACTTAATCCTTAAAAAAATCTTTAATTTTTATTTATGTGTTCATATGCACACATGCATGCATGTACCTGCAGAGGCCAGGAGAGGGTGTCAAGTCCCCTGGAGCTGGAGCTACAGGCAGTTGAGAACCGTATGTGGGCCCTTGGCTAGAGTCAATACACTCCTAACTGTACCTCTGTAGCACCACAGTAAACATTCTAAAGCACATATTCCTTAACTTCCTTATGAAAACTTGATGATTTTACAATATTACTGGCAGCAAGAGAGAAAAAAAATGAGACTTTTTATGTATTTAAGCACAAAGAATTTTCAGATTTAAAACTTGGGTCAAGGGCTGGGATTATAGCAAGTTCTGTGATAGAACATGTGTTCTTAGTTCCAAACTCTAGATTTAATTTCTTCTATAGTTTGAACGTGTTTAACAGGGCTTTGAACTCATAATTTATACTCAGCCCTTTTGGTCTTTCCTCTCAACATGTATATGCATGTGTGTTACTGTATGACTTCACAAATGCCTGTTAGTTACTTCAGCCCTAAGGGGACAGGACAAAAGAATTACTGGGGCCTGCTGGGTTCTGGCCTCACCAAAAAACAAAAAAAAAAGTCAGCCTTTGGGCAAGGACCTCCAATCTCAAAGGAAAACAACAGAGGCTAGCCCTCAGCACCTTCTCCTGGCCTGTAGGCATGTGCAAAGGTCCACACACACGTGTATGCATGCATGCAGATAAAAAATACATACTGAGAAAAAGAAAATTTGAAAGATAAAAGACAACACCCTAAGTGCATTCATTCATCAGGGAACAGGATTGGTCTCCCAGGGTCCAGCTCACCCAGCCCCTCACAGAAAGCCAGTCCAGTGCTGCCATAAACACTTCAGGGTCTTCTCAACAGGATGCCCATGTGTGGATGGTCATGTGTTCTGCCTTAGACAGATCCATATATCCTAATTCCTAGAACTTAGTGTTTGCTGTAAAAATAGTTCAGTTCTCCTGCAGAATTTAGGCTGTATGCTTGAGTTATGTATACAAAGAACTTTTTTTAGGAGTTATCAAGATGGCCCAGTGGGCAAAGATACTTGCCTGCCAAGCCTGACCATCGAGTTCAGTCTACTGAACCCACATGGTGGATAGAAAGGACCAATTCCTTACATTTGTCTTCTGACCTCCATACTGTGGTGTTAGTATGTAGGTGGAGTTTTTCTGCTCTGCAGCTTCCCTCAAATAAACACACTGAAGCTTATATTAAATATAAATGCTCAGCCAATAGCTCAGGATTATTGCTAAGTAGCTCTTAACATTTTAAGTTAACCCATTTTTCTTACTGACGATCTGCCATGTGGCAGTACCTTTATCAACATGGCAGATTCATCTCCTGTTCCTTCTACATCTGACTAACAACTCCAAATTCTATTCTTCTTCCTGCCATCATTATCCTAGTCTGACTTTCCTGCCCAACTTTGTTCAGTCCGGCTATTGGCCAGTCATCTTTATTAGATCAATCACAGCGACATATTTACACACAGTATAAAGGAATATTCCACAGCATTAATGAGCCTCTAACTTACACACTAAGCGTAATAATAATAAAAGAAAAATTAAAAATGGGATTGCATTTTAAAATGTGAAAATTTGATACCACTAAGTGTAAATATGTTTTATGACATAAATATATGTTTTTTCCCTTCAACTTCTCTTTTAAGGTCTCAGACGGTTTCTTCTCCAGTCATCCTCCAGTTTGGCCATGCAGAGACTCTTCTGCCACTGCTCTCGCTCATGGGCTACTTCAAAGATAGGGAGCCCCTGACAGCCTATAATTTTAAGGAGCAAGATCATCGCAAGTTCCGAAGTGGTCGCATTGTACCTTATGCATCAAACCTAATATTTGTGCTTTATCATTGTGAAAATGCGAAGACCCCTCAAGAAGAATTCCAAGTACAGGTGCTGCTGAACGAGAAAGTGCTACCCTTGGCTCACTCGCAAGAAACTGTTGCTTTGTATGAGGATCTGAAGAATCACTACAAGGACATTCTTCAGAGCTGTGAAGCCAGTAAAGAATGTAACCTACCCAAGGTGAACGTCACATCCGACGAGCTCTGAGGGGCAGGGACAGGCTCAGTCAGCAGTGCTTTCTTGAGGGGGGGCTGCACTTGCAATAGGTAGGCAACTTCTTAACTGAAAAAGCTTTCAAGGCCTAGGTATTGTGGCACTCTGGAGACAGGCAAGAGGATCTCTATGAGTTCAAGGCTATCCTGATCTACATAGTGAGTTCCAGGCCAGCCAAGGCTACATAGAGAAATAACTATAGATTGCTTTATCCTTCTGTCTTTTCACAGAAAACAATAGTTTCTTTTAGGATCTGGACATACGGGTAAGACATGACTTTCCCTGGAGCTGCTTAGGGCAAAATCCTATTCAAGGAAACAGCGGGGCCAGCAAGTGTTCGCAGAGCTGAAATTGCCCTCAGTCAACCTAAGACACTCACTGGGATAGAACATTATTAGAAAGGGACACTTGAGAAATGTTGGATACCAAAGCACAGTGTCAGCTGGATGATCTGTGATTGATTTAATAAGTCAGGGACTTCTTTGATCATGCTAACTTTCTTCTTCATGTAGGACACTGCTAGCCCAAGTGACATCATTTAGTCATAAATGGGGTAAGGTGGGAGCCTGACTTCAGGGGAAAGACTAATATAATATCCATCTGGAGGGGAATTTGACATGATATTAAGAACCAGGCTGACGCAAGATTGAAAGTGTGGAATATTTTTGTTAATATTATTTATGAAAATATTTAAACACTTTATTAGTAGTTTCCTTCAGCCTTTAAGTATGTCTTGCAGCGTCTTTTTAATTCCATGAAGCCTGTTCTGGGTATGTGGTGATGCTGGAAAGCACAGTGGGCAGACAGATGCCGGTGTTTCTTACATCTATTGCCTGGTTGTCTTTTTCATTCCATCACAGCTTTCCTTTTTATATTTTGTTATTACATAAAGTGTATCTTTTGGTGGTTTGGATTTTTCTGTTTTTAAATAAAGACCATTCTGGCTGATTTAATTGTATGAATTCAAAACTGCTTTAGAGAAAGTTTGAGTTCTCTCAATGCCATGAAAGTTTGCTACAATAAACAGAGTTCTTGTGACTTTACTACCAAGTCATTCTTCACTCAGTCATTGATAGTAAGGGGTTGGAATTTGAAGTGTTCGACTTGGCGAGGCAAACCTTGTTTCTTTACATGAAAGAAATGCCTCTTACTCTTATTTGTATTTACTTTTTTTTTTTAAAAAAAAATGATGCTTTTCAAAGACAAGGTTTGTTTTTTGTTGAAATGTGTGGCTAATCTTATCAAAGTATATCAGATAAATCTTAGTATAATCTGCTACATAATTTTAAAGTTTGCTTTTGAGGAAAGAAATCCTATGAAAATCAATCCATAGTAAGGCTATGCATGTATCTAGACAAGCCATCACCTGTGATGTGCATGAGGTCATTTTCAGCCACATTTCCACTAGCAAAAGAAAAAAATTCATTTTTGTCCTTAAAGAAAAGCTAAAATGCATACCATTTTTTGGTACTTGTCAATATGCTTCCTAGTTATATTAATGTTTAATTCAATAAACGTTTTGGTCAGTGAACCTATATACTAATTTGGAGACACAGTTAACAGTGAGACTATGCACTAATTTAGGGACAGAGTAAAAGGTTTTGATACTGTCTTTTGAAAGTAAACCCTCTTCCTGTTTTGTAAACTATAACTTGAGGGTCCAGCAAGATGGCTCAGTGGGTAAGATGCCTGCTGCCAACTTTAGTTTGATCCTCTGGATTCACATGGTAGAAAAGAACGGACTCCCACAAGTGTACACACACATGCACATTGAAGTAGTAAAATTTATAAATGTAACTAGAGGCACATTTAAAATTGAATGAATCACTGGATTGTGTGACATTGCCTATCAATACCTTTTTTTTTTTTTTTTTTAGAATATCTTAAACTTTTTATTCCCTACCATTGACATTTGTCTTTCGTCTTCTTTCAAGGTTTTCTACAATTTCCAACTTATATCTATATTTAATACTGCTTTATTTTGCTAGACATTAACTGACTGCTTTCCTAAACCTAAGGATTATATAGTTTTAGTATAAATATATATCACATATTTTCGT